>LNAC01000137.1:5793782-5853368 GCA_002007465.1 Ailurus styani | reverse complement strand
TGTGGGGGGTAGGGAGGGAAAAATAATGAAACAAGATGGGATGGGGAAGGAGACAAAACATCATGATCTTTTAAGCCAAAGATACCATATTAAGAGTTGGTGGTACTGCTGTGTATTCTTGACCATATAAGTCACTGGAATTCACCTATGTTAATACACTTTAAACTTCTAAGACAACCAAACGATTCAAACAGACTCTTTGATAAGCAGCTTTTATATACATACATATATACATATATATATGTGTGTGTATATATATATACATATATATGTGTGTATATATATATATGTATATATATATATATACATATATATATATATATAGTAGAGACTCTGTAAGGTTCACCTCTTCTGAGCACATAGATTAGAATTCTCTGAACCCATGCATTTAGATGGGGTTGTATACCTATTTTTAGCCAATGGCTTGTAAGCAAACAATGTATGTCACTTTCAGGTCAAATATTTTTAGTGATCAAGCACTTCCCCCTCCCCTGCCCAACTATACCATGGATTTCCCATGCTCTAGATGGTAGAGCTACGTGAGAGCAGAGATTGTGTGAGTCTCTCCTGCTGAACAAGGTCATGGAAGAGTTTGAAAAAAAATAAAATAAAACTTACGTTGTTCTACGTCTGAGATTTAGGTATTCTTTTTTTTTTTTTTTTTAATCATAGCACAGCCTTAACTATCTGGGTTAATACAACACAGGTTTTCAATTATTGAAGGTATTTCAGTTTATTAATGCATCAGGACAATTTAATAAGGTAGAAAGTTTTCAGAAATCTGAAAGAATTTTAGTTTCACCTTCTGAGACTATACTATTCTGAAGTTTCTTAGTCTAAAAAAAGTCTCCTGAGAATAAAGTGACTCAACGTCTATATAAGTCTTTAATTACTTTGATATTTAACAGATGCAGTAGAGAAGTTAATATAGACAATGAATGTAGTCTTAAGCATCTACCCCAGGGAGGCACAAAAATTGGTTGCTAGTAGAGGTGACCTTTAGCTAACAGAAGAAGGGAATAGCAATGGTCACCTCAGGGATTTAATGTGGTTGTTTAAGAAAAGAGACTGCTGGCTGAAGGTGGCCTTTGGCAGCTATGTTGTATTTATGCAGTCAGCGATTCAGCCAACACAGTGACTTTATGTTCCAAAAAAGCAGACCAAGATAAAATGTACTGCATTTTTTACTCAAGAAAATTAGAAAGTATTATTGGTAATTTAAAAATGTCAAACTAGGGCACCTGGGTGGCTCAGTGGGTTAAAGCCTCTGCTTTCGGCTCAGGTCATGATCTCAGGGTCCTGGTATCAAGGCCCGCATCGGGCTCTCTGCTCGGCAGGGAACCTGCTTCCTCCTCTCTCTCTGCCTGCCTCTCTGCTTACTTGTAATCTCTCTCTGTGTGTCAAATAAATAAATAAAATCTTAAAAAAAAAAAAAGTCAAACTAAAAGGAAACTTAAGTGTCTTTTCTCCAGATTCAGAAGGTTTGATACAGAGAGCACCTTTGCAGAGGCAGATCTAAGACAAGAACCCAGTTCTACACACTCCCAAGCTAACGTACTCCTGCAAGTATTGAAGAATGACTGGGATTTACAGATTTTGATGTTTAAAAATTCTGAGTCATAAAATTCTGGCCTTCATTTTTGCTTTTTGATTCAGAGGAAGATGAAACTGACCTCGTAAGACGTAACTGTATCCCTCTACCACCAACATCCTAACCAAGATTGAAAGAGCTGCCTCATCCCTTGATATTAACATGGGAGACTGATAAGTCTTGAGGAATTAACAGTATGTTAGGCCCAAAGGGGAACATCAAACAAAAATGCAAGTCTGGGGCTCTCTACCCAACACGCAGTCATCCTTCAGAGTTTGTGAAATTAACACTGCCTCACAAATTCTTCCCTGGTCCTCCATAGTATGCAAAACTGGCTTCAAGGTCATGTGACCTGTGCAGAGTCCTGTACTTGTTCTGCTGTCCCAGTCTTCAAATTCTGAATTTGAAGGTGCCCTGCATTTTCATTTTGTACGGGACCCTCCAAATTATATAGCAGGTCCTGATACTATGCTAATTTCCTCTGGTGTTTACACTCTTAACATCCTGTATTTTTTCTTCATAGCATGACTGCATTTGATTTTTTGCTATCTCTTTTCAGTCTTAATAAGGCAAACTCTGCAAAAATCAAGAAGTTTTTATCTTTCTCACTGTTTTATCCACGATCTTAGCAGTGTTGCTGGATTAAAACAGATGCTTTGATGAGTAGATGGATGAATAAGTCCATAAATTTTGAATAAATAAGTGAATAAAAGAAACCTGGGGAAAACATTGAGTTTGAATAGAATGGTAGGTAAACTAGAGTTTTTTGGGGGTGCAGAAAAAATTAAGGTCAGAACATAGAGGAACTGGAAGTAAAGTACAGTGATTTCTGCAAGTCAAGCCAATAATTTGACACTTATCAAATGAGAAAATACAGGAGCTGCCACTAGATTTGGGGGCACAGATTATAACATGTTTATTTCCTGTGTTTCTATGGTGAATTTTATATCCCTAGACACCATATTCCCTCTGCTTCCTTTGTGGGAATACAATGTCATAGCATATTTTAACATATAGTAACAAATTCTTCACCATCAACTATGTCATACTTTATTTGACTGAATCCTCACAACACTCTCTAATGTTGGCTCTCCATTTTTCAAATTAAGAAATAGGCTCCAAAAGGGGAAATAATTTTCCCAAGTTAACATCAGTTAAGGAAGTAATGGGATTTGGAAACAGGTTTCCTTGAGAGAAATTCTCAAAAATCTTCCTACTATTTAAAGATGCTTCTCTAGTGTAAACATTTGTTTTTTAAGTGAATATTTAGCTACTTTGTATACACCAGTATTGTGGACACTATAGTGGGAAAAAAATGAGATACCAGCTGTATCATGTTCTTAAAACATTTTCTACATGAATTAAATCTCAAAGAGCTTGAAGTGTGTTGTTACAAAAGGTTATTTTCCATCATCTTTGAAGAAACAGACTCATTTTTTACCCAAAGATACTCCAATTATAAGTACAATAACTTTTCAGAGAAAAATGGAGAAGAGATTTATGACCAGAGCCATAGTGCAGGCCTTATCTTTTCAAATTTTGCAATATTGAAAGAAAATTGACCCCTAGTTAACTTTAAAAATAAGATAACAATTTGACTAATAATTTCATCTAGTGGAACAAGATGTACAGATCCTATTACCTTGAGATAACTCAAAGCAACAGAAAAGTAGCCTCCAAGTAAATGTGCATAGTTACCTTCATCTGAAAGCCTACTGTTATTACTGATGTTGTTTTATTACATCACCAGTATCATGATAATCTATCTTCAATTGAATTATTATGCTATCTTCTCTCAGTTTAATAGTAGTTGTACTCCTGATACATAGATGTCAAAGAAGGAAGTCACTTGGAGCCTCCAGCAGATAGGAAATGAATGTGATGTGAAATCGGTATGAATAATCTAGATTCCTTACATGAATATAAGGTCCTCTTCATTTAATTCCATATATCAAAATAAACCTAGCCTTAGTAAAGAAATAAATATATAAAGGGTGAAATTATTTGGTTAAGGGTATAAGCTTAAAGATCAGAAAATTTGGGATTTTACTTTGGCTCCACTGCCTCTCAGCTGTGAGATGTTGAGAAACATAGTTTACCTCTACCTCAGTCTCTCAATCTGTAAAATGAGAATTTTATAAAGTTGTCATGAGGGATTAAATGAGCTAAAGCATTTAACATTACTAATTCTTTCCATAGTAAGAGCAGGGTAATGTTATTACTATTATGCTTACTAATATGAATCTCCTCACATAGATCACTTTGTCAATTATAACATTTGACTGGAACAATTAAACAAGGGAACTATCACTGAGTTTGAATGTGAATGTTGAAAACACCTAAATAAGTCAATTTTCTATTTGACAGTGTACATGCATGTATTACAGTGATAAAATGTGTGTGTGTGTGTGTGTGTGTATAGTGACAATCCAATACTAAGTACTCAATTTGATTGTTAACTAATGCATAAAACTACATAACCAATAATATTGCACTGAAGATTTAGAATATTTCCAGCATCCCAGAAACTTTCCTCATAGCCCTTTCCTGTCAATGTCCAGCCTCCAAAGAGAAGCATTGTTTTGATACCTTTCCCAATGGCTTAGTTTACCTGTCCATGAATTTAGTACAAATGGATTCATACATTACATACTCCTTTTTGAAGGACTTACTCCTTCAACATGGTTTTGAAATTTATCTGTGGTGTTATGCCTATCAGTAGTTTATATTTTTGTTGCATGTGTAGTATTTCATTGGCATACCACAACTTGTTTATTCATCCCCCTATCGATGGACATTTTTTCTAGTTTTTTTACTCTGAATTCCTTAAAATACACTTACAAAGGATGTTTTAAATTCCTAGTCTTCTAATTTCTCCAGCTGGTCTATTTACCCTGATGACCATTTTTCTTGTCATATTTTGTATCTTGATTTCAGATCAGGTCACAATCTCAGGGTTGTGAGATCGAGCCCCGCATAGGGCTCTATGCTGAGTGTGGAGCCTGCTTAAGACTCTCGCTCTCCCTTCCCCTCTACCCCTTTCTCCTCCCTCTCAAAAACAAATAAAATAAAATAATAAAAGTAAAGTATTTTGTGCTTTAGTCTGATAGAGTCGTGGTATTATCAAATCTTTCCTATCCTTTCAGGGTTGTCTTTGGTTTTCCTCAGCATTTTATTACAGAAATTTGCAAACATACACAAAGCTTGAAAAAACTGTACAATGAAAATCCATAAGCTGCCTTCTAGGTTCTACAATTGTCAGTACTTTGCTATGTTTACTTGATTATATATGTATATGTATTATATTCATCTATCAATCCATCTTACATTTTGATGCTGTTCAAATTGAGTGGCAAATACCACTACCCTTCACACCTAAAGAGTTCAGCATGTCAGACTTTTTTATTCTTTATTCAATGGAGCTATATTAAATTTTGTCCTTTTATCATGAAAGTACAGACCCTACTCTAGGCTGTGGTCCTTATTCTTAAAGTGGGAACTCTCTTCATCCTGAATTGAATGCCTGAGATTCTCGGCAAGATCACTCTGGCTGAGATTAGCTCTAAGGTCTCCCAGCACCGAAAGAATCTGGTGTCTCTGTTCAGGTCTCAGACATGCACCACTCTTCATGGCGTCTTGCTCCATCTATGTTCAACACAGCTCATTGTTCAAGCAGTTCTCCCCCATGCAGAGGTCTGAGGGTCTGTCTACACAGTTCTCTTCTCTGCACAGGGCCCCACAAACACAAGCTGCTATTCTACTAGAACTCCCCGTCCTTGAACTTTGGCTCCAAGTGCACCCCTTGCTCTGCTTAGACTCCAATTCCCTGTAGCAATGGCTAGAAAAGCACTGTTTGCTAGCTCTTTGTGATGGTGAGGTTCTATAGCTACACTCTCCAATATGCAAACCACTAGCCATTTGTGGCTATCAAGCACTAGAAATGTGATTTCTTTGACTGAAGAACTGGATTTTATAGCTTTAATTTTCTTTAATTACCACATGTGGCCAGTGTGTACCATATTGGACAGTGCAGGTCTAGAAATATCCCCAGGCAGAACACAAGCAAATGCTATGTTCTCCTTCAGTATTTGTCTTCTCTCAAAGATCACATTTCCTTATGTCCTACTGGCCAATGCCTAAGAAGAATTACCTTATATTTTTGTCTAGTTTGTAGATTCTTTTGTACTAAAAAAAAGGCAAATCTAATATGGTTATTCACCTTAGCCTTGGGACTAAACTATATCCTGTTTAACTAAAAAATATGAATTCAGTTAAATATACCATTCTGATTACCTAGTAAAATAAGTAGAAAAAGAACAGAACATCTCCATCAGCACTGGGCCAGGTCCAAACACTTCTCATGCATTCTTATGACTCATATGGTTGGACTCCTTATATAGCACATTTTATCTGTGTAGGGTATGTGTCTTATATTCCCTAGTGGCTTGAAGGGATTATTCCCACAAAAATGGGGTTAAACAAAGTTGTATTCAAGAAATATCGGTAGAGAAATAAAGTCAAATTACTGCATAATCATTTAGCCTCAACTAAGCATACCAGAGCAGCAGTCCAAGTTGAAGCTGGTTCCATGATCTTCGTTTGTGTCCTCGTATGTCTTAAGTTTGCTTTTATCACACCATTTGCAATCTATAACTTAGGTACCCCTGTAGACTGTGAGCAACTTGAGGACAAATCTTCATGTGTGTGTCCCTAGTCTCTAGCACAGTACTTAGTAGATATCAATAAATAAATGCTAAATAAACAAGTAAAAATACTCATTCTATTTGTGCCTTTAAGAATGTAGACTGGTTAAAAAGCCTTATTTTCTTTGCAGGGTTGTAAGAAAAAAATAAAGTTACACAACACCTTACCACTAAAGGAAGACCACAGCAAACCCGAGATGGACTATTCAAGACTGATTGCTCAAACTTAGGTCAGAGTCCAGTCTTGACCTTCAACAGACTCCTAGAATTTCATGCATAGAATGCAACATCTCATGCACTCAATGATCAAGATATTGCTTTCCCTTGGAAATCCAGCCTTCCCTAGAAAATTGTACTTTTTAGCCCAAAGGTGTGGATGTGTACCAAAGAAAGCTGTGTTCAGGCAGCCAATTACTCTATTTCCCCATACGTATATACTGTTACTCATTAAGTGTGTCATTTATAAAATGACCTAAACCCAGTGTGTGCACAGCATTAATAAAACGTTCTATCTATGTTCTGTTTAATTCTTCTATTTTTCTTGCCAATGCGCATTTTGCTTAATTCAATTAGATGCATGATTTCTTCTTTAGGTCTCCATAAAATGACTGAGAGCCCTCTGCAATTATAAGTAATCCTACTAAACAATGAATAAAGACTCAGTTTCGGAGTGTGTTAAATGTAAGCTGCACTGTGACTGGGAATATATCTCTACTAGTTCAGGGCAATATGAAGGATGACAAGTACTCAACATGAATTAGATTTCAACAGGCTCTCAGTGAATGCGGAAAAGGTTCCCCTATTTCCAAATGCAGCAAGCAATGTTAAAATATGTTTTTATTTAAAAAAATGTTTCTAATGTTAAAATTGTTCCTATGCCAAAAAAAGCTGCTGCTCTATTTGACAAGCTGCTTTAGTATGTATAATTTTGTCATTTATTAATTTCACTAATAAAGCAATGAACATGCACATAATTGTGCCATCTTTTTCTACCAAAAATATTTTTTGAATTAGTTCAATAATAATTCTGTGCAAGTTGAAATGCCACTTTAAAAATTCCAAGTACAAGAGCACTCCTCTAGGAATGGGAGAAGAGATTCCACAAAAATCACACATTATTTAATTTCTAGATTTAGTTTTCGTTTGCAATCTTTACATTCAGGTGTTTCTTTTTAACTGAGTTAACTGCTTAAGTCTATATAGCTAGACATTAGATTTTTCAAGCACATCTGATAAAAAGGGCTTAGTATTTGGTTTGCTGATTCAGGCCTTTTACTGTTAAGAAACTATCTCTGTAAATAGAGTAAATTCCGTAATGCCTAAATATTCGGCAAAAGCTATTTCTACAATGATTTAGAAAAGTAACAGAAAATAGATCATACTGACAACTAATCAATTAGTTCTTAGGGAGAGGAAAGGCAAGCAATCGCATTGAATCAGCAACACTGATTGTGTCAGAACTAATAGCCCAGAGAAGCAAACTGACTTTTGATTGTAGAAATGGAAGGAATTGTATCTGACATCTAAATATGTAGTTAACTTTATGAAGAAGGGTTCAAGTGGATTGTGAATGGTTGTTACTAATCCAAATATACTATCTTAACAGCCTTGCTCCTTGAAGAATACAAGTGCATAATTAATGTGATAGCAACAAATATTTTGTTTAGATGTGTGTAAGAAAGCATGGCTTTATATCTCATCTTACTATCTAGCTGCCACACTAACTTGGTAACTCCTAGGCAAAATTCGTTCATACTTTTCTAGCTTGATTGCCCTTAAGAATGTCCCTGTTTTTGCCTTGAACTTATCTTCAGCTTGGAGAGAAAAATACTCAATATTTGAGGCAAGTAGGTAAACTGTTAATTAGCAAAAGTAGTATTAGCTATGTAGAATCCAATGAGGGTTTTTTTTTCCTCTTTTGCGTAAAATGGGGACAGAGACAGCACTCAAAGAGCCAAAGACAAATTGATCCTTAAAAAAAGGGGGGAAAAAAGGAAAAAAGGAAGCAATTAAGGAAAATTTAGTCAGACTCTCAGGAAAAACTGAGGATCTGGAGATGCTGTTGGTAAAGTTTGAGAAGATAGAACATGACAACCACACAAGATCTAGATGTAGAGATAAAAAATGAGGTTTGGATGTGGTTGGGGGAAGGAAACAGGAGAATAAGAAAATAAGAATGAGGAGGAGTAGAGAAAGAAGAGATAAAAGAAGAGCAAGGGAAATATTAAGTACAAAAACAGATGGAAGGCTTAATTTGGAGGAGACACAGCCCAAGAAAATAGTAGAGCAAGGGCTTAAAATTCTAGAATTAAAAATAAGATTTCGAAAAAAGATTTGTGAAATTTAAAAAAACAAAGACAACTTATGACAGAATTACACTAAAAAGATTAGAAAGCTAAGGATGTTCAAAGTAACTCTATTACAGAATAAATCAGAAAAAAATTTTAAAGACCAGCATATGTGAAATGTAATGTTACAGATAAAAGGCTGTGATGAACATAGTATATGCAGAGAAAAAAGACTGTTTAAAGAAATTAAAGAGAACATAAATGGGAAGAAAAGACCTATGTTTGTATATTTGCAGGAAAATTTCCCCTAAAATGAAGTAGTAAACACATCAAAAGAGTATGTGATACAACAGAAAAATTTCTGTAAATTACATATACATATCTTGGTAATGAGCAACAAGGATAGATACCAGGTAAATTATCAAACTTCATGAATAAAGGACAAGATTCTTTAAGTATACAGACAAGGAAAGTACATTACTAGAAAGAAGGAAATCAGATTGGTCTCAGATTTCTCTACAGTCACATTCAAGGATATAAGATAAGAAAGTTATGGACATAAACTTCTCAAAGGAGAAAACAGTCTCACTCAGGAATATTCTACCCATTCAACTTGACAAATTTTAAGCTAGCAGATAGACACATCAAACACACTAGAACTCTAGAAATATAGTACCCATGAATTCTAGGGAATAAAGCTTGATAAAATGCAGCAAACCAGGAGATCAATAATGAAGAAAGAAAATGCATCATAAAAGGACTGGCGGTGCACATTAAATCTACTAACTGTTTTGCTATGACTGAACATCTGGGGAATTGTGTTTGCAGAACAGATGGTAAATTTTATAAACTCTAACAGTTTAAAATATTATAACTAACACATACTGAAAGATATGGGGTGGGGAAGTAGGGGAAAGGTTAAGAATGCTAATTACCTTTTCTTCAGACTAGGGAATACATTGATGCTACCTAAAATTGAAAGATGGTAATTAAAAAAAAAATCACAGTGATACTAACCACTTAATATTCTTTTCTTATTCATTTAGGAAACTTACAGTAATCTTTTTTTTTAAGGAAAACATATAAGTTTTATTAGTTTTTCCATTTCAAATGCTATTTTTCTTTGTAAAATTCAAGTAAACAAATTTAATTAAATTTTTTTTCTCTATCTCTGGGATGCCTAGGTGACTCAGTTGGTTAAGCATCAGACTCTTGATTTTGGCTCAGGTTATAATCTCCGGGTCTTAAGAATAAGCACCATGTCAGGCTCCACACTCAGTGTGCTAGAGATTCTCTCTCCCTCCCTCCCCTCCCCCCTCCCCCCTCATGATCACATGGTCCCTCTTTATCCCTCCCTCTCCCCTCCCCCTCATGCTCACATGACTCCTCCCTCGTCTATGGCCGTACCACCAGGAATGTGCCCAATCTCATCTGATCTCTCTCTAGGATAAATAAATCTTAAAAAAAAAATGTATTCTCTACCTCTATACATATGTATCTTTCTACACTTATGCATACGAGGAGATGTCTGGAAGGATAGTAACATCTGTGAGATTTTGGATAATTTGTTACTTTATAATTTTGTGCATGGCCTGAATTTTTTATGATGACCGTATATCATTTTGATAGGTAAAATTTATAGTGACCTATTAAGTTAATTTGTTAGGTTGGTAAAAATATTTCTAGTGGTCCCTCCCCCCACCCCAAACCCCAAGTACTATGGAAAGATTTTGGTAGAAAATGATAGCATTTGTTTCACTACAGAAAATATTTTGTTCTAATTGTAGCATCCTCACCAGAGAAAATGAAAGGCAGCGTGGAATGGTTGGTTACAAGGAGTATCGAAAAGTTGGCTTTGAAAGAGAGAGATCCTTAATCTAAACTGACCAGTAAACTGCCTGGCCATACCTAACCTTCCTATTCATACCTGGGAGCCTAGAGATCATGGTTTTGGACACATAATTGTTGCTTAATACCCATTGAGTTGTTCTACACAATTCTAAGGCTTTACTTTACATACAGATTACTGGGCAATAGTCCACTAAATTCAATAAACATTAAGAGCTGAACTCCATTCTAGATGTTTTTTTACTGAAAATGTACAAACCAAAAGTGCTAATATCCAAAGAAACTGTATAGTTAAGAGATAGGGAGGAAGAATTCTGTGCCATGTGGAATAAAGTGCAGAATGCAATCCCTACCATTTTCTGGCAGTCTTTCATGATATATAGCCTACATTTCAACTAGTTTCTTCAATTTTATGTTTCTTTATAACGGAATAAGGTTGAGGCTAAAAATGAACACATTCATCATTACATATGTCTTCCTTCTGTATTTCAATCCCACTTCATCAGTATTAGCTGTTAGATTATCTTTTGCGTTTTCCTCTCATTTTAATAAAATAAAGGCAAGCTGCAATAATCAATAAAATTTAATCAACACCACCAGAACTAAAAAATTGATTCCATAGTCAGTGCCATCTTGCATGAGCCAATATAAAATCAATTTGGAACCAAAAAAATGAAGAGTAAATTGGAACCAAAAAAATAAAGAGTAAAAGGTGTACAAAAGTCAAATATACAACATTCAAGGATCAGCTCTAATGTGAAGACCAGAATGCTTTAAATACCCTTTAAATTTCTTAAAATAGGGATTTGGGAAATGTATTCACAGAGGGAAAAGTGAAATTGGCTATGAATCATTACAGCTGTGGAAAGGGAGGCTGCTGACCAGACACACAAACACAATCAACAAACTACAAAGCAGTGAATCATTTGAGAAAACACTCACTCTAAACTCAATCTGTAAGAAAGGGAATGACAGGGCTCCTCCTATGTCTGTAACACAGAAAATTTTAAATTTTTTTAGAACCTGAAAAATATTCCTATAGCAATTGCAAAAGCACTTTGGCTAGAAAACTTGATAAAGGGGCGCCTGGGTCGCTCAGTGGGTTAAAGCCTCTGCCTTCAGCTCAGGTCATGATCTCAGGGTCCTGGGGTCGAGCCCCGCATTGGGCTCTCTGCTTGGCAAGGAGCCTGCTTCCTCCTCTCTCTCTGCCTGCCTCTCTGCCTAATTTTAATCTCACTCTCTGTCAAATAAATAAATAAAAATCTAAAAAAAAAAAGAAAGAAAGAAAACTTGATAAACCTCTCTTCCTCCTGTCCACACAACTAGCCATTCTTTAAATGTTAGGATAAATATTTACAGAGAAACTTTATCTTTCAATAAACAACCTAATAATTGTTTATTGCATTGTTATCTACTTGAGGAAATATTCCTCTGTTTGGAAACACAGAGCCATGGAAATTGTGTCCTCAGAAGGGAAAGTAAGAAAACTACAGCTCAAATGAAATCTTACTTTCATGCAAATATCCCTAATATAATACTTAATCCCAAAATTACTTCAGGTCCCCATCTACTGTAAATATAGTTTACTAAAAACTGAATGTGAATTTAATAGAAATTCAACTTCTTATTCACCAAGAAAGTATGCAAAACCACTAATTCATTCTTCTATATGTAATATGCCTTTTTCGAACTTGTAGAAGGATAGAACCAACCATTTATCTTAGGAACCAAAAAACTGGTACAACTCCAAACAAATGTAATAAATCTATTCACCACTTCCATACTAATTTCACTATTTATGATAACTTTACCAATTATAATAACCACCTCTAACATCTACAAAAATAATCTATATCCACACTGTGTAAAAAAATATCCTTTCTTATGCCTTCTTACCCAGTCTGATCCCCACAACGGTATTCATTTATTTGGGCCAAAAAAATTGTTTTAAACTAATACTGAATTATAATTCAAATCCTAAATCCCTTAGCTTTATATTAGATTATTTCTCAGTAATATTTATACCAGTAGCACTTTTCATTACATGGTCAATTACAGAATTATATCAGTATGATATAACTCAGATCTGAACATTAACCAATTTTTCAAGTACTTATATTCCTTATTACTGAACTAATCTTAGTTACCACCAAGAACCTTCTTCAGCTTTTCATTGGGTAAGAGGGAATAGGAATCAACATCATTCCTACTTACTGGGCAGTGACACAGACAAGCAGATCCAACACTGCAACCCTCCAGGAAATTTTTTTTCCTTTGATACATTTTTTTATTTAAATTCAATTAGCCAACATAGAGTACATCATTAGCTTTTGATATAATGTTCAATGATTCATAGTTGCGTTTAACACCAAGTGCTCATCACATCATGTGCTCTCCTTAATGCCCATCACCCAGCTACCCCATCCTCTCACCCAACCTCCCTTTCCACTCAACTTGTTTCCCAGAGTCAAGAGTCTCATATGTTTTGTCTGCCTCCCTGATTTCTTCCCAGTTTTCCCTCCCTTCCCCTATTGTCCTCTGCACTATTCCTTATGTTCCACATATGAGTGAATCCATATAACTGTCTTTCTCTGACTTATTTCGCTTAGCAGAATACCCTGCAGTTCCATCCAAGTCAATGTAAATGGTAGACATTCATACTTTTGATGGCTGAATAATACTCCATTGTATATATGAACCACATCTTCTTCATCCATTCATCTGTTGAAGGACATCTCAGCTCCTTCCACAGTTTGCCTATTGTAAACATTGCTTCTATGAACATTGGGGTGCATGTATCCTTTCTTTTCACTACATCTTTACCTTTGGGGTAAATACCCAAATTGCTGGGTCATTGGGTATTTCCGTTTATAACATCTTGAGGAACCTCCATACTGTCTTCCAGGATGGCTGCACCAGCTTGCATTCCCACCAACAGTGTAAGAGGGTTCCCCTTTCTCCACATACTCAGTAACATATATTGTTTCCTATATTGTTAATATTTGCTATTCTAACTGGTATAAGGTGCTATCTCCTGGTTTTGATTTGTATTTACCTAATGGCAAGTGCTGTGGAGCATTTTTTCATTTGTCTGTTAGCCATTTGTATATCTTCTTTGGAGAAGTGTCTGTTCAGGTCTTCTGACGACTACTTGAATGGATTACTTGTTTTTGGATGTTGAATTTGAGACACTCTTTACAGATCTTGGATACCAGCCCTTTATCTATAATGTCATTTGCAAATATCTTCTTCCATTCTGTAGGCTGCCTTTTAGTTTTGTTGATTGTTTCTTTTGCTGTGCAGAGGGGTTTTTTGTTTTGTTTTGTTTTGTTTTTTGCATTTTTTAAAGGTTGTTTTTTAATTTTTAAGTAATCTATACACTCAATGTGGTGCTCAAACTCACAACCCCACGGTCAAGAGTTGACCAACTGAGCCAGCCAGGGGTCCCTAAATTTGCATCTTTAAAAAAGTTTTTATTAACATATAATGTATTATTTGTTTCAGGGGTACAGGTCTGTGATTCATCAGTCTTACACAATTCACAGCACTCACCATAGCACATTCCCTCCCCAATGTCCATCACCCAGCCACCCCATCCCTCCCATCCCCCTCCCCTCCAGCAACTCTGTCTGTTCCCTAAGATTAAGAGTCCTTTATGGTTAGTCTCCCTCTCTGGTTTCATCTTGTTTCATTTTCCCCTCCCTTCCCCTATGATCCTCTGTCCTGTTTCTCAAATTCCTCATATCAGTGAGATCATATGATAATTGTCTTTTCCTGATTGACTTATTTCACTTAGCATAATACTCTCTAGTTCCATCCATGTTGTTGCAAATGGCAAGATTCTGGGCTTTTTGATGGCTACATAATATTCATATACATATATATATATATATATATATATATATATATATATATACACACCACACATCTTCTTTATTCATTCATCTTTTAATGGACATCTAGGCTCTTTCCATAGTTTGGCTATTGTGGACATGACTGTTATAAACATTGGGATGCACGTGCCCCTTCAGATCACTGCATCTTTTGGGTAAATACCCAGTAGTGCAATTGATGGGTTGTAGGGTAGCTCTATTTTCAACTTTTTAAGAAACCTCCGTACTGTTTTCCAGAGTGGCTGCAGCAGCGTGCATTCCCACCAACAGTGTAGGAGGAACGTTCCTCTTTCTCCATATCGCCGCCAATACCTGTAAGCTTTTTATCCCAATGGTTCATTTCTGCTTTTGTTTCCCTTGCCTTTAGCAATGTGTCTTGCAAGAAGTTGCTGGTCCAAGTGGTCAAAGTGGTTTCTGCCTGTGTTCTCCCCTAGGATTTTGATGGATTGTGTCTCTCATTTAGGCCTTTCATCCATTTTGAGTTTATCTTTGAGTATGGTGTGAGAGAATGGTCCAGTTACATTCTTCTGCATGTGGCTGTCTAATTTTCCCAGCACAATTTATTGAAGAGACTGTCTTTTTTCCATTGGATATTCTTTCCCGCTTTGTCTAAGATTAGTTCACCATAGAGTTGAGGGTCCATTTCTGGGCTCTCTATTCTGTTCCCTTGATCTATGTATCTGTTTTTGTGCCAGTACCATGAGGTCTTGATGATCACAGTTTTGTAATATAGCTTGAAGTCAGGCATTGTGATGCCCCCAGCCTTAGTTTTCTTTTTCAATATTTCCCTGGCGATTCGGGGTCTTTTCTGGTTCCATACAAATTTTGACATTGTGTGCTCCAGCTCTGAGAAATGTGTTGATGTTATTTTGACAGGGATTGCACTGAATGTGTAGATTGCTCTGGGCAGCAGAGACATTTTAACAATGTTTATTCTTCCAATCCATGAGCATGGAATGTCTTTCTATCTCTTTGTGTCTTCCTCCATTTCTTTCTCAAGTGTTCTGTAGTTTCTAGAGTACACATCCTTTACCTCCAAGCAATTCTATAAACCACATAGGAGGTAATGGATTCACTGTATCAAGAGCATGGGTTCCTATTCACCCTAACTCTTGATATTTTCAAATTTTTTTACTCCAATCATATTAATTCTCCATTAATCAGACTACTTTTAGCCACAACTGGCAAATCTGCCCAATTTGACATTCACCCGTGACTTTGCTAGGCATAGAAGACCCTATACCTGTTCAAGTACCATTGTTATACCAGGTGTCTTTCTACTAATCTATTTCCATTCACTAGTAGGAATTAAAACTATTCAAACAGTAACAACACTTACTAGGAGTTATCACTACATTGTATACAGCAATCCTGGGTCTTACCCAAAATGATACTTTAAAAATTGTTGCTTTCTCCACCTCAAGCCAATTAAACCTAATAGTAATGATTAGTATTAATCAACCACATTTAACATTTCCCCACATCTGCATTCTTTTAAACTATACTGTTTATATGCTCCAGATCCATTATTTATAATCTAAATGATGAACAAGACATTTGAAAAATAGGACTATTTAAAGCATTACCTTTCATCACAACCTCACTCATGATTGCCAGCTTAGCATTAACAGGAATACCCTTCCTCACAGGTTTTTATTCCCAAGACTTAATTATTAAAGCCACCAACACATCGTATACCAAGGCACATGAGCCGCACTAATTATTCATTACCACTTCCCTAACAGATGTCTACAGCACCCAAATTATTTTCTTCACTCCCAGGACAGACCCATTTTTCTACTTTAATTGTAATTAGTGAAAACAACCCCTTCCTAATCAATTCTATTAAATGTCTTTTAATCAGGAGTATCTTGGCCAGATTCTTAATTTCTAAGACTACTCCAACTATCTCATGGATAATCATACCTTACTATCTAAAATTAACAGTCATTGCCATGACTATCTTGGGTTTACTCTGGCACTTTAAATGAACTTTACCACACAAACTCTAAGATTTGATCATCCATCATACATATCCCGATTCTCAAATCTTCTCAGATATTTTCCAACTCATATACACTGCGTCTCACCTTTAATGAAATTTATTGTCAAGTCTGGCTCTTATATGCAACTGATAAATTATTGAACACTACATCTGAAACTAATGATGTACTATCTGTTGGTTAATTGAATTGAAATAAAAAAATTTTTTTAATTTATTGGCAAGTCAGGAAATCCAACATCATTACTACTAGTCTTAACTTGACTAGAAAGTGTATTACCAAAATCCGTTTCCCACTTCCAAATACGACTCTCTACACCAATTGGACATTTTTCATCAGAAATTAAATTATATGTTTTCCTCTTTTCTCATCATATTAATCCTAAACCTATACCTAATTTCTATGAGTAACCTATAGAATAACCATAATGCCAATCAGCAACAATCAACCAACCACAACTTAGTAGTCAAATACCACAACTATATAATGAGGCAATCTCTATAGCCTCTTCACAAAGACAAACAAACCAAACCAAACCAAAACAGAAAAAAAAAAATTCCAGAATCCCCAGTATCATATATTACTCAGTCCCCTAACTAATTAAACTTGTGAGGTGAGGTGAATTTTAGGTTTAAGATCTGAAACTACCATAACTTCACCAAAAGCCCTGAAAGAAACATCCTAAGACAATTACATTAGAAACCCAAACCTCAGGATACTGTTCAGTGGCCAAAGCCTTGTATAATCAAAAAACAAGTCTAAGAAAAAAAAAATTAAACCTGAAAAAGATCCACCAATATTTGTTATATTACCACAATCAATTCCACCATTTAATCAGCCCTAACCCACCATAAATAGAAGGTTTAAAACCAAAACAAAACAACAACAATAAAAAAAAACCTACAAAACTAAAAATAGTACTTAAAACACAATATAGGTCATTATTATTCTCACATGGCTTTTTGTTTGTTTGTTTGTTTGTTTTTTAAAATTTATTTGAGGGGTGCCTAGGTGGCTCAGATGGTTAAGCGTCTGCCTTCTCCTTGGGTCATGATCTTCAGGTCCTGGGATTGAGCCTACCGGGCTCCCTGCTCAGTGGGGAGTCTGCTTCTCCCTCTCCCTCCAACCTTCCCCCTACTTGTGCTCTCTCTGTCTCTCCCTCTAAGAAAAGAGAAAAAAATAAGAAAGAAAGAGAAAAGAAAAAAAGAAAGATTTGAGAGATAGAGGGAAAGTGTAAATGAGCAAGGAGAGAATCAAAGAAAGGGAGAGAATCTCAGACTAATGTTTGAGCACTGAGCCCCACATGGGGCTCGATCCCATAACCTGGAGATCATGACCAGAGCCAAATATCACAAGTCCAACATTTAACTAACTGAGCCACCCAGGCATGCCCTCACATGGATTTTAACCATGACCAGTGAACTAAAATCACCATTGCATTTCAACTCTATGTACATTAATGACCAACATCTAACAATCCTATCTACTAATCCAGATTATCAATTTATTTATCAGTCCCAAGCATCTCATCATGATGATATTTTGACCCCCTTTTATAAACCTTCTTAACTTTATGAATTCTAACAGGACTATTCCTAGCTACACACTATACATCAGACATAATAACTGTCTTTCAGCCAAAATCCATATCTGCAGAGATGTAAATTACTGATGAATTATCTGATATCTATACACCAATGGAGCATCCAGATGTTTTTATCTGCTTATTCACTCATGTAGGATGTGGCCTATGCTATGGAGCTTATACCTTCCTAGAAACATGAAATATGAAAATCATTCTATTATTCATCATAATAGCCAAAGCATTCGTAGGATTTGTGAAACCAAATATCCTTCTGAGGAGCAACAGTCCTTATAAATCTTTCATCAGTGCCTTTCATCAGCATTAGCCTGGTAGAATGAATCTGAGGGGGACTTGCAGTGAGCAAAGCTACTCATCTGATTCTTCACCTTTCACTTTATCCTCCAATGCAATCATGGTCTCAGCCCTAGTGACTGTCCATTATTTCTTCATGGATCCAATAACACATCAGGAATCTCACCTGACATGGATAAAATTCCAACCCAAAATTTCACACAGTGAAATATATCTTTGGACCCTTATTCCTAATTCTGGTGCTATCCATTTCAGGCCTATTTTCACCTGACCTTTTTAGGAGATCCAGACAATATACTTCAGCCAACACCCTCAATGTTCCTCAATCCCCACATTAAGCCAGAATGATATTTCTTACTCACCTATACAATTAAAGACCCATTCCTAATAAATTATCCCCAATTATCCCTAATTTTCTCAATTCTAATTCCAGCAATTATTTCAGTGCTTCACACATCAATAATAATGAAAGATAATATTCCAACCCCTTATCGATGCTTCTTCTGATTACTAGTAGCAGATAGAACACTAACATGCATTGGAAGACAACCAGTTGAACATCTATCCATCTTTACTACTCAGCTAGCATCAGTTTTACATTTTCTCCTCATCCTTATACTGAAGCACTCACAAAAATTACTAAAAATAGTCCTCTAAAATATAGAATCTTTATAATATATTCTTCTGTTCCTGTAAGCCAGAAAAAGAATACTTCTCCTTAGGACTCAAGGAAGAAGCTCCAGCTCTACCACCAGTACCCAAAGCTAAAATTCTACATAAACTACTCCTTGAAAATTCATACATGAACAAAAACATTGCCATGTACTGTTAGTATGAAAAAATCCTAAATTAATCCCATTGTTCTGTACTTTGTGCATTCAGTCTACCACATATAATATATACATGCCATGTGTAATTGTGCATTAGTGATTTACCCCAAATATTACCATGTACATTAAATTAATATATGAAGCAATTTATCATACATATAAATCCTATACCCCATAAATATCCATGACAGAATACATATGATTAATATTATATAGGACATATTAATCAAACATACCCCATTAAGTCAAATCATTTTTTTTTAAGATTTTTTTCTAAATGTATTCATTTGCAAGAAAGAGAGTGAGCAAAAGAGGGGGGAGGGTCAGAGGGTGAGGGAGAAGCAGACTCCCTACTGAACATAGGGCTCAATCCCAGGACCCCATGAACATAGGGCTTGAACATAGGGCTCAATCCCAGGACCCCATGATCAAGATATGAGCCAAAGGCAGACCTCAACCTACCAAGCCACCGGCCACCCTAAGTCAAATCATTTCTGTCAACACGTTTATCAAAACCAAAAACAGTACTTGATCACCAAGCTTTGAGAAACCAGCAACCCATCCACAAATGAGTCCCTGTTCTCACTGTGGTCATAACTTGGGGGTTTCTAAAAATGATGTGGAATCTGGTTCTTACTTCAGCACCATCTCACCTAAACCTGCCTACTTCTCCCTCTTAAAAAAGATTTCTCAATGCACTAATGACTAATCAACCTATGCTCACAGATAACTGTGATGTCATACATTGATATTTAATTTCAGTGGGGGTTGGGAGTGGAGATGATGCAACTTTCCACAGTTAAACACTTGTACCTGAGGTTATATTGAATATTATCTCCATCATCAACCATATGGTGTTATTCAGTCAATGGTTACAGGACATGGAAAAATTATATGTGTGCATATATATGTACTCACTAATTAGCTTAGCCAAATGCCCTACTCCCACTTAAACCTTATGCTGTATGTAATCTTACCAAACTCCCAAACAAGATTAAACATATCAACCCTAATTTCCTATCTCCTAAGTACTTCAATTATGACTAAACACACACCTGACCAAAACTACAGATAAACATTCCTATTCTCAGCTCTCATAGATTAGAAAAAACCTACTCAATTTAAAAAAATTTTTCCCATGGATACCAATATGCTACTTAAATTCACAAAACTTCCATAGACAAGAATTACCCTAGATCTGATATTTCTTTGATTAAAGTATATTAAACTAAGCCCTAAAATAAAATTACCCATGACTCTTATCACTAGAAACTAGTGATAAGAAGAAACTAGAAAAAAAATCACTCAATTTTAAAAATCGTCCAACTAATACCAACAGATCACTTAAATCCATAAACTCTTCATGGACGTATGTGACTTGTTAATGCACCTTAACTAGAGCAAGGCACTGAAAATGCCTGTATGAGTTTACTAACTCCCTAAACCTATAGGTTTGGTCCTAGTCCTTCTATTAATTTTTAATGAAATTACACATACAAGTATTTCCGTTCCAGTGAGAATGTCCTCTAAATCAATGACCAAAAGGAGTAGGCATCAAGTAGACTAACAGTTGTTCATAACACCTTGCTTTACCACACCTCCATAGGAAACAGCAGTGATAAAAATTAAGCTGTAAACAAGTTTGACTAAGTTATAGTAATTAGGGTTGGTAGATCTGTGCTAGCCCCTGCAGTCATCTGATTAATCCAAATTATTATAGCTTTGGTGTGAAGCATGTTAAAGATACTCCTACAAGAAAGTTAAATTTTAATTAGGCTGTAAGAAGCTACAGCTAAAAAACAAACAAACCATGGAAGTGACTAATATTCTTGACTACAGGATAGCTAAGACCCAAACTGGGAGTAGATACTCCACCATGCTTAACCCCAGACCCAAGTAATTATAAACAAAATCATTCAGCAGAGTACTACTACTTACAACAGCCTAAAACTCAAAAGACTTGATGGTGCTGTGTATCCTGCTAGCGAAGCCTGTTCTATAATCAAAAAACCTCACCAACTCTAATAATGGCCTATGTACCGCCATCTCTCGCAAACCCTAAAAAGGAATTATAGTGAGCACAAATATAAAACATAAAAACGTTAGGTCAAGGTGTAGCTTATGGGATGGAAAGAAATGGGCTACATTTTCTATTCTAAGAACATTAAATTTTATAGCAAAGTCTTTATAAAACTAAAAACTGAAAGATGATTTAGTAGTAAGTTAATACAGAGTTTAATTAGGTCAAGAAGCACACACACTGCCCATCACCCTCCTCAAATATCAAAATGCATGTAGTAATTATTAATAAGTTATATGTAAGAGGAGACAAGTCATAACAAGATAAGCATATTGGAAAGTGTGCTTAGATAAATAAATCAAAGTGTAGCTTAAATAAAGCACCTAGTTTACACCCAGGAGATTTCACATTAAATGACCACTTTGAACCAAAGCTAGCTCAAACTTACCAAACTCAATTATAAGTAATTAAAAGCAGCTACCAA
Organism: Ailurus styani; assembly: GCA_002007465.1. NCBI lineage: Eukaryota > Metazoa > Chordata > Mammalia > Carnivora > Ailuridae > Ailurus > Ailurus styani. Next base: position 5,831,811 of record LNAC01000137.1, on the reverse strand, counting down.
TTAAGGTTTGAAGCTCAATACACAGTATTTATCTTAGTTCAAAAACAAAACAAAACAAACTCCTGACCTAATACTGGATTAATCTATTAGTTAATAGAAGCAATATCGTTAATAAGAGCAATAGGAATTATTTCTCCTTGCATAAGCTTCTATCAGAATGGAATCGCTGATAGTTAACAACATAAATCCAAGCCAATAACTATTAAATCCATTGTCAACCCTACACAGGTACATATTTAAGGTTAGGGAAAAAGTGAAAGGAACTTGGCAAACACAAACCCACCTCTTTACCAAAAACATGACCTTTAGTGATTTCTAGTGTCAGAAATACTGCCTGCCCAGTAACATCCTGTATAAGATCTTTGATATTCTGACTGTGCAAAAGCAACATTATCATTTTCCCCTATATATGGACTTGTATGAATGGCTGCATGAGGGTTTTACTGTCTCAGTCAGTGAAATTGACCTTCCCATGAAGAGGTGGGAATGACATAAGATGAGAAGACCCTATGAAATTAATTAACTACTGTAAAAAAACAAACAAAACAAAAACAAAAATTAACCAAGTTTAAGGAATAACAAAACTTTATATGGAGTTACAATTTTGGTTGAGATATAACTTATAATTTAGATGGATTTATAATTTTGGTTGAGAATAAAAACGTTTGAGTGACTAAAATCTAGACCAACTAGTCAAAATATTTCATCACTTATTGATCCAAAATATAGGTCAATAGAACAAGTTACCCTAGGGATAACAGTGCAATCCATATCAATAATAGGATTCAAGACTTTGATGTTGGGTCAAGACACCATAATGGTATAAGTGCTGTTAATAATTTGTTTGTTCAACAATTAAGTCCTACATAATCTCAGTTCAGACCAGAGAAATCCAAGTCTCTTTCTATCCTATACTTCTCCCAATGTGGAGACAACAGAAATAAGGCCTACTTTACAAAAGTACCTTCAAACTAATAGATGATGTAATCTTAATCTAATTAATTTATACCAATCCTCCCCAAGAACAGAGTTTCTTAGGGTGGCAAAACCCAGTAATTGCGTAAAACTTAAACCTTAATTGCCAGAGGTTGAATTCCTCTTCTTAATACTAGGTTCATAATTAATATCCTTTTATTAGTTAACCTTATTTCACTTGTCATAGCATTCCTCCCATTAGTGGAATGAGAAGTATTAGGTTATAGGACACTTTATAAAGGACCAAACATCACTGACCTCTTACAACCTATGACTGACACTGTCAAACTACTCATTAAAGAACCGCTACAATCACTATCATCAGTGTCCACATTTATTACTGCACCAATCCTAGTTCTCACCTTGCCCCTAATGACATGAATTCTACTACCCATACCATATTCATAATGGCAACCCATTCATACTAGCCATATCAAGCTTAGTTATCTACTCTTCTCTGATCAGGCTGAGCTTCAAACTCAAAATATTCATTAACCAGAGCCCTGTAGGCAGTAGCACAATTCTCTATCTTGTTAGATTAGCAATTGTCTTACTATCAGTCCTGTCACTAAATGGACCATTTACACTTTCAACATTACCCAAGAAAATCTAGTACTAATTTTTCCATATTGATCACTACCCATCAAATAATTCATCTCAATTCTAGCAGAAACCAATCGAGCTCCATGTGATCTAACAGAAGGAGGATCTGAACTCATTTCTGATTTCAACAGTGAATATACAGCAGGTCCATTTACTGTAATCTTTCTAGCAACTTAAGCTATTTTTATATGAATTCTATCTTTATAAGCATTTCACAATCCCTATATAAGAGAATCGTATATAATCAACTTTTTTAATCAAAACTCTTCTGTTTTTTATTAATCCAAGCATCTTATCCATGATTCTGATTATTATCAACTCATTATGAAGAAATTTTCTACCACCACCACTAGCCTTTTGCATATGAAATGTATCACTCATTACCCATTATGTTAAGCATTCCACCAGAAACATAAACGTCTGATAAAAGAATTACTTTGATAGAGTAGTAGAGATTTAACTCCTCTTATTTCTAGGATTATAGAAATTGAACTTACACCTAAGAATTCAGAAATCTCCATGCTACCATATTACACTATATTCTATAGTAAATTCAGCTAAATAAGCTATTGAGCCCATATCCCAAAAATTTTGGTTTGTAAGTAAAATGCTATCCACAGACTTAGTAACTATTTGGCACAATCAAGAACTGTTTTCATATTAAATTTTTTATTGTATTTGAAATTTTAAACTAATACTTATCAGAACACATTTTATTTTGCAATTTGATTTATGGCTTTTTTTTTTAATGTACTTGAATTCAGACTACCTGACATTTAATCTCTGTGAAATCCTTGGGAAATTTAGGCCTTTGTAAAATTACCTAAAGCTCTGCTTCAGTTCTCTCATTTGTAAAAGGGGAATAATAATATCTCCCTAATATAGTGGTGAACTTTAAAGATTTAGAATTATATTAAACCCATGTGCCAAACAAAGATTAGCTTTATTACTACTGATCCCTTATTTACCAAATAGTTAGGACCAAGTTTTTATTTTAAAGATTTTGTTTATTTATTTGAGAGAGAGCATGCCGGGGAGGGTGTGGGAGGGGGAGAGGGAGAAAGAGAAGCAGGTTCCCTGCTGAGCAGGGACCCCCCCCCCCCAAAGGGGGGCTCTGAGGACCCAGGATCATGACCTGAACCAAAGGCAGACACTTAACCAACTGAGCCATCCAGGCACCCCAGGACCAACAGTTTTGTAGCTCTTACAAGCCAGACAAAAATCTAAGTGCTTTACATATACAAATGGTCCCTGACTTCTGATGGTTTGATTCACAATTTTTTGACTTTATAATGGTGCGAAATTGACGTGCATTCAGTAGAAACTGACTTTGAATTTCTATCTTTTCCTGGGCTGGAAACACGCAGCATGATCCCGTCTCATGATGCCTGGGCAGCAGCAGGGAGCCACAACTCACAGTCAACCACATGATCGTGAAGCCATTCTGCTCTTCGCTCTCAGTACATTATTCAGTAAATGACATGAGGTATTCAACACTTTATTATTAAATCAGCTTACAGGATTTTGCCCAACTGTAGGCTACTGTAAGTATTCTGATCACATTTAAAGTGGACCAGACTAAACTAGAATGTTGGGTGGGTTTGGTATCTTAAATGGATTTTCGACTTAATATTTTCAACTTCGAAGGGTTTCTTAGGACATAACCCCATTGTAAATTGAGGAAGATCTGTATTAATTCACTCAATCTGCTCATAGCCTGTGAGATGGACTCGATCATTTTTCCAGAAGAGGAAGTTGGGAAACAGAAGGGTTAAGTGAATTGCCAAGAGCCTGTGTTCTAAGTCATCTAATGCTTCTCAACTTTGTGATTAAAATCACCTGAGGAGCTTTTAGTACTCTAACCCAATTAAGACAGAATCTCTAGAAGTGGCCCTCAGTAGTCTGTAAAATTCCCCAAATCACAGCATGAGGCTGCCCTGCATAGCACATGCAGTGCAGACAAAAAGTAAGTGGGGAAATCCGGCAGGCTCAGCTCATAGCCATGCCAGGTTCTTGTTATAATGCTAGCCCCAGAAGCGCAAATGGTCCCAGGGTAACACGAAGAAAATAAGGCCCAGCAGCAATTGCATTCTAAAGCAATGAAGACAATACACTTACCTTTGTTATGACTAATGTCCTCAGTAGAAAAAACAATTAGCAATTCCATGGGTCAGTGTTCCTTCCACTCTTGATCTCAAGACAACCATAAGGTAGCTAAGGAAATAATAAAGTATTCTTGTCAGCTGTAATCTTGATTTCTTGTTATGTGAGGCAAGATCATTTGAAATGAAGTTATATTTATTCACAGCTACATGTAACTTAATCAAGGCAGAAGACATTTAAATGACTGGCACTGAAAAAGGAAAATAATATGATCTCTGATTAATACAATTACTAATTTTCTCTCCACTTATATTCTCATTCATTCATTTATTCAGCATTTACTGAGCATCTATGTTGCTATATATGCTCAGCTTCTCACATTGATGAAGTTAAACAAGTTCAATTCCCCTAGATCATACACTCTACCATTAACTAAGAAAGTGGAATTTTATAAAGTTAATGAGTAAGAGTCAAGATTACAGTCTTGATTTTTAAAATCTCCATTCAATATAGCAACTGTCTATCAGAGATTCTAATATTAAGTGATAAACTTAATCAAACATGGAAGTCAAGCAGACGGAGGTGGTACTAATGCCTTAGCAGTTTACCTAAGCAAACACAAACCTAAGGCCATAAAATGAAACTGTGAAGAACTCAAAATCAAAGGACAACCAGTCACCAACAGCCAACTGGGCTTTAGCTATAGCTAATCAAATAATTTCCTTTCTTTGCTTCCACATTTTCTTTATATAAGTGTCTTTCCTGTCTACAGAATACTCCTAACTACTTCCGGTTTGGTGCTGCCCACTTAGAATAGTTTCTGTTCAAATAAACTCTTACTTTCTAATATGTCTCAGTTTATCTTTCAACAAAAGTTCTTTCTGGCTTGAAAACATAGTTAAATAAAATCTAAGCAAGTACCTATCATACCCTAAAAGTGGTATAAGTCTGGAAGGAAAAAAACTTTGCCCCATTAAAATATTAAGAATATCTAATGAAACTCAGAGTACGGGTTAGTGAGAACAAATTAGTTCATCAGGTTAAAAAAAAAAACAAACACCCAAATCATACTTGCAGGATTATATTATTCATGGAAGATCAAATCCAAAGCAGATAATAAAGGATGTATATAAGTAGTTCTTAGGGCTAGAACCATACTCTACCTTCTCAAGAGAAAACATCTTCCTTAATACATGACCCACAATACTGTCAGTAATTTGATAGTTTTCCTATGATTTACAATTCAAATTTTAATCTTTTCATGATTTTTTAACAAAATATTTCTCAACAAATCCATTGATCTCCTTTAAATTTGAATTTTATAAAATGAAGATCAAAATAACCTATGATAATTCCATCAGGTAAGGAAAAAAAATGGAGATTCCTTTCCCTTTTCCCTTCACTCCTACCAAGGTAGGTAAGGTTAAAATCAATTTCTACAATTCAACTACTTTGTCCTTGCCTTTCTCATCTGTGTACTTCTACAAGTATGCTAAAACTTTATCGGGTATGCGGCTAGGGAGAAGGGAACCTAATGTGAAAATATTAGTTTTCATTGTAAACAAAGAACCTTTTTTATGATAAGAATGGGAGACTAAGAATATGAATTGTTTGGTAACTATCACCAAAGTTCCTCCTACATTCACTGAGAAGCAAGGATGAACAAACTACAATCAAAAGGAAAAATATTTCATTGAAGTAAAATTTTATATCCAAATGTCTCTTCCTACTCCTTCTTGTCCTAAGGATCCTTGTAGTAAGGAGGAATCTTCATACAAACTTAAATTATAGATGAAATAATCCTATGTCAGATCTACTTAATTTCATAAATTTCAACTGCTGAAAGCCATGGATGGTTGGAGACAGAAAAGAAATAAGGTACAGCTGCAAGTGTCTATTTAGTACCATCTGGTTTTCATTTCAAATTCATCAATTATCTAGTCTCCGACATCTGCTAAGCTTTCTCAAAACCTTATGAATCCACCCTGAAAGTTAACACAGAAAAATGTCATTTTCTGCCATTCTTTTCTTGGTCCCTTCTTCCCTAAAGTTACTTTCCACACAGTGTCTTCGACACTACATAATTCCTAACTTTTGGAATTTTTTTTTTTTTTTTACTCAGTAAATTACACTACCTGAAATAGTTTATAGCCCTCCTAGGAGAGTATGCCTTTATGAGCTGCTCATAATTGAAGGTCACTAACGGGATCAGCAGAAAAGAAGTCTTTTCTGATCTTCCCTTATCTGACTAAATTGGAGCATCCTAAAAATAAAGCCAAAAATACAGCTGCCATTAAGCCCTCTCTGAGGGAGTCCCATTGGGGAGATTTATCCTTAGCAGGGGAGGGGTGGATTTAGCTACCATAAGTCCCCTCCACTCTATGGGAGCTTCCAGTCAGGAAGAAGACTGTTCATTGTCAGAATGAAAAGGCCCATAGAACCTTCCATACTTTCCCACTAAAGTTCTAACCACCACTATCCCCTTTTGTTAAGCTGATGTTAACCCTTACTTCTAGAATTCTGAGTTACTGCTGAGTAATCCCACATGGGTAATCGACTTTTCTCCTGTTAATACATTGTCAGTTAATTCAGAGTCCCAAACACTGCACCTAAATTGGTAAAAGGAAAGGTATTCCTGCCAACACAATTCCCTATGTATTTTTGATACCATAGATGTTTCTGGAAGAAGAGAAAGAAGTCACAACCTAGTAAGGTTTTTCTTCAAGATTTTCCTAAATAGTATAAGGAGCTTATGAGTTCCCCCAAATACATGAATTCTTGGTATTATGGAAATAGAGGCCATAGCCCAGATTATGATATTTAGAAAGAGTATATTCTAGTAGGATATTTTTTCACTGCCTCAACTGACAGTTTTAACCACAAATCAAGTTGCAAAGAACTAGAGAAAAGGGAGAAGAAATTGTTGACAAATACATGTGCTGCCTGGAGTAGAAACATGTTCCTTAAAAGTGCATGATTCAGATGTGACTGCCTGTTGATGAACTATTTAAAACAGCCAGTTCTAGTTGAGGCTAAACATAACTAAGCCAGACAAAATGGTTCTTAGCCAGCTAACACAATCAGCTCACTTAAACTGTTACCAATGAAACAAATTATAGAATTTATCCCAATTATTGCCTAGGATCTACTAATATTGGGGAAAAAAAACATTATTTATCTGAAATTCAAATTTATACTGTATTTTATCTATCAGCTCTATTTTTCGAGTTCTCTGGAGGATTATAATGTGGAGATACGATTAAAAGTTACTACAACACAGTAAATATGTACACCCATTTATAATATTTTCCCCTTGTTGTGTTGCTCAGATTATTCCTCATGGGGACAAGAGTAAATAGCAGACCATGAACAAATCTTCAGTAACAACCCTTTAGTGGGGTAAAAATAGAAGTCTCTGCATCTAACTAGATCATAAATCATTAACAAATATAAATAAAGGAAATTCCTAGGACTCAAAGCATTAATTGAGCTGAAGCACAGTCCCACCTCTAACACCTAAATAACAAGTAGGCATTTAGCAAGACTCTGATGAAGTGAGAGACAGAGCTTGGAGGAGTGAATGTAAATGAGGGATAAGGGAAAGCTGGATCTTGCTACCCAAAGAGTGGTGCATGGAACAGCATAACCAGGGTCACCTGGTAGCTTGTTAGAAATGCACACTCCCGGGCGCCTGGGTGGCTCAGTGGGTTAAAGCCGCTGCCTTTGGCTCAGGTCATGATCCCAGGGTCCTGGGATCGAGGCCCGCGTCGGGCTCTCTGTTCAGCAGGGAGCCTGCTTCCTCCTCTCTCCTCTCTCTCTGCCTGCCTCTCTGCCTACTTGTAATCTCTCTCTCTGTGTCAAATGAATAAAAANCAAAAAAAAAAAAAAAAAAAAAAAAAAAAATAAAAAAAAAAAAAAAAAAAAAGAAATGCACACTCCCAAGATACCCTCAGACCCATTGAATTAGAATTGTTGTTTTAATAAGATCTCCAAGAGATTCATATACATGTTAAAGTTTGGGAAGAACTACTCTAGATAATGGGATTCTAAATAGGGTAAATATGGATACCCAGGGTCACTGTAAAGGGGGAAGAAAACACAAAACACAGTAGTAAAGCCTGTCAAATGCAGAAATTCCCTATCTTGGCCAGTTTCTAGAAGCAACAAGTAGTCCCTAGTTCCTGTGAACAGATGAGTTGCTCAGGAAAAAGGACTTAGTCTGCTCAAACCTCTATAACAAAAATGCTATGGACAGGGTGTCTTTTTTTTTTTTAAGATTTTATTTATTTATTTGACAGAGAGAGACACAGTGAGAGAGGGAACACATGCAGGGAGAGTAGGAGAGGGAGAAGCAGGCTTTCCCGCAAAGTAGGGAGCCTGATTCGGGGCTCAATCCCAGGACCCTGGGATCATGACCCAAGCCAAAGGCAGATGCTTAATGACTGAGCCACCCAGGCGCCCCTGGGCAGGGTGTCTTAAGCAACATTTAGTTCTCACAGTTCCAGAGGCTGAGCATTCCAGGGTGACAGCAGACTAGATGTCCAGTGAGGTCTCTCTTCTGGGTTTAAAGATGCTGTCTTCTCACTGCTTCCTCACAGGTGGAAGGAGAGAGGGAATGTGCTGGCACATCTTCTATAAGGGCACTGATCCCTATCACGAATTTTCCACCCTCATGACCTGCTCACCTCCTACAAGCCCCACCTGCAAATACCATCACATTGGGGATTCGGTTTCATCATACGAACTTTGGGGGAAACAAAAACATTTAGTCTAGAGCAATATCCCTGGACCCTCCAGAATCAGCAAACCTACCTAAGTGGATGGACTAAAAGCCAGCTCACTGCCATTTATATACTACTCCTCTGAAAGAATCTGGGATACAACCCAGCACAAATAAAAGAGGAGCATCAGGCACTTTCTAATCAAATTTAAGCCTTGTAAAAACAAGCAGATGTAATTATTCCAGATACATCAGCAAAGTCTGCAGCTAGAGTGCCAAGTCAATCTTGTTTCAGTTGCATATATATTGATGAAAATCTGATCTTAACTACATTTATTTGAAAAATATATCTACTATAATATATGATAGCCATAAGAATGCCAAGGGCAGGGATATATTTAATAGGGTTTGCAATCTCATCCACTTAAAACTACCTTGGGGAACAGGGCCATTTTTCCCCACCAAGGACAAGAAATATCAATATGTATAATAGAATCGAGTCATATTTTATTTACATATATTCTTGTCCAGTATTTTGAAAGTGTTAGTGAAATCTTTCCTAACCAACTTGGACAACTTTCTAAGATATATCTCATTATAAACTCTGCCTAGCAAAGGAGGTACAGTGATTAAGGAGAAAAAAAAATGTTAGTTAAGTCAATATATTTAAATATCTGTCCCATTTATTAGAGGAGGGTGGAGAATACAGGGAAATTGTTTGGGTCAGTTGTAAAATAGAATCTGCTAATTAACTGATTTATGATCATTAATCAGCCAAACCTCTTCCCTCATTACCATCAATCCAGGCAAAAGGGGCTTTAGAATTTGATTGGATTAAAGCAAGATATGCTCTGGAATGACTGTACTCCTGTGTCTTATGGGGCAATACAAATGTCTTAACAAAACTGTCACAAGAAGCATGCTTCCTCTTTTCAATTTCAGCAGCAAGTAATAGGCATTTATCAAAGGAAATTGAACTGAGACTGTTGTGAGTGGATCAGAATTAGATTCAGATGATCTCTACCAAGTAGGCCAAAACCCTCTGATAAAAACAAATTATTATTATCTCTACCTTCCCTTGTTCTTTGCAGGTAGAACTAGTTCTTTAGGAGGAGCTCCCTTCTATATGGCCGCTGATCAGGGAAGAAGCTTCTCCCCAGCTTCCAGCTTCGGGAGTGAATGTCCACATGTCTATGCCAATCAAGATAATTTATTTTCCCTTGCCACTGACTGGTTTAGAAATAGGTATGTGATAGCATTCTGAACAATAAACATGATTCTGCCAGGAGGCTATAGGTTTCTCGACTTTTACATAGAGAGAAAGAGAGACTTCTATCTCTGGATGAAATTATCTGCATAAGATACTTGGAAATGCCATAAGCCCTCTGAGGGCCATGAAAAAAACTAACCTAAGAAAACAAATCAACATTGTTAAAGTTGGCAGAAAGAAAAAATAAAAAGAACCTGATCCTGATCATATAATCAAGCAATGAATAAATCAAATCTGGAATCACATAATTTGTTATATAAGATAGTAAGTCTATTCTGAGTTTGGTTCCTTTTATTTGCATCCAAACTTTCTTAACCAACTAAAAACCCACTAGCCATAAATTCTATTATCCATATTCTATCTATGCCAAAGAAACACATCACGTGCAAACTCACACAGGTCATTGCAGAGAAGCATGACTACTCACAAAATGTGTCTTTACTCAAGCAAAGGGAAGAATGTTCTGCAAACTAAGGCAATATATTATTACATTCAATGTCAGAGTAGACCAACAGTGCTTCCTTCTACGGTGTGAAGGCACCTGCACGCCATGCTACTTCAACTTATATACTTGTGAGTTAACCAATCAGAATTTAAAATACCAAGATGGTTTTTACCTTATACCTGATTTCCACTTAGTTTAGCTCTATTAAGTGGTTTCCTGCACATTGTATATGATACCCCTTCAGATTGCCCATAAATATCACAAAGGACTTTGTTGCAAGTAAAAGTTTCAACTGAAATTGGCTAGAAAAATAAAGAGAATTTATTAGCTCTTAAAATCCAGTCGCTCTAATTGTATCAGTTAGGAGTCTGGTTACTCTCTGATTCTCTATTCTGCCTTCTGAGGGCTTTGGCTTCGTCCTCAGGCTCTACTAAACTTCTCCTTCAACCAAACCAGCATCAACAGCACTGTCCACACTCTTGCTTCATGGCAGAAAAAATGACTATAGCAATTTTTAATCCCAAATCCTAACTCCACAGTATCCAGAGGAAGAAAGAAATCTCCTCTTTCTCAGAACAGTCAACAAACATCTCAAAACTCATTGGCTCTGATTTTTATTTTATTTTATTTATTTATTTGACAGAGAAAGAGAGAGAGAGCACAAGAGCATGAGAAGGGAGAAGGTCAGAGGGAGAAGCAGACTCCCCGCAGAGCTGGGAGCCCAGTGCAGGACTCAGTCGCGGGCCTCCAGGATCATGACCTGAGCCAAAGGCAGTTGCTTAACCAACTGAGCCACCCAGGTACCCTCATTGGCTTTGATTTGTACGTAACAGTTGTCTAGATTAAAAGAAAGAAGTACACCAAATGGTGTAGGCTAATCAGTGCCAACACCTGTAACTGGGGTGGGGTTAATTCTACCTAAACAACTTGGTTGATAAGAGAGGGAAATATCCAGAAAGAAAAGTGTTGTCCTCTTGCTGAGATAAATAGGGGAGAATGGATGCTTAGGAGGCAAAAGTAAATATCCATTATACCATGGAGAAATTAGCACGGGTTATTTAAAGAGACCATGCAGGCAAATGAGTGAACTTTTATTTTAATTTATTATTCTTAAATCCTAATTTTTTTTAAAGATCTGACTTCTACCTAATGAGTTTAGGGATGTAGGACAGATTTGATCTATGAGAAACAGACAATACTACAGAAAAATTACATATACTACTGTACCACTCAAGTCCCAAGGCTTATATTTAGCAGGTTGATTATTCATTGAATATTTCTTATTTTCTCTCAAACATTAAATTCCAACTATCTGGGGGCAAGGAGAGGGGTCGTGGGGGATAGGGAGGGAAAAATAATGAAACAAGATGGGATTAGGAAGGAGACAAAGCTAAGAGCCTCTTAATCTCACAAAACAAACTGAGGGTTACTGGCCAAAGGAAGGATAGGGATAGGGTGGCTGGGTGATGGACACTGGGGAGGGTTTGTGCTTTGGTGAGTGCTGTGAAAGGTGTAAGCCTGATGATTCACAGACCTGTACCCCTGGGACAAATAATAAAATAAATAAATAAATAAATAAAATGAACAACTTCTGGGGATCTAATGTACAATATGATAACTATAATTAACAATAATGTATAATATACTTGAAAATTGCTAAGAAAGTAAATCTTAGGTGTTCCCACCACAAAAAAATTGTAATTATGTGAGGTGATGGATGTTTTAACTAACCTTACTGTAGTCATTTTACAATATATATGTATATCAAATCATCGTATTGTATCTTAAACTCACATAATGTTATACATCAGTTATATCTTAATAAAATGAAAAAGGGGGGAAAAATTCCAACTATCTCTACAACCCCAAAAATATGTTATCTGTTTTATTTTGAAAGCAAGACCATAAGCCACAAAGGAAGTTTAAAAGGAAGTTTAAATGTACTTTTGTCTATCATTAAATCTTATGCACAAATCTGCCCTACCCCTCTTTGTTCCTCTCAATACTTCTACTTGGCTGACGTCTAGTTCACTGGGGGTAGAAAAAGGAAAGGGAATTTAAAATAGAAATATTAGTTTTTAATGCCCACAATTTCCACATAATAAATTTTCTTTTCACATTAAATACTTGCAGAGTGTATTCAGCTATGCCCCATTTAGCACCACGTTATACAATTTTTAGCTAATAGTACATTATTTCCTATATAAGATTACCACTGTGTTATGTCATTCATCTTATTGTAAGCTTTCTGCTCTTTTGAACAATGCAGAGTACAAAACAGCAGAGAAATCCTGGATATGACTCTCATTATCATTACCGTACTTTAGTAGTTTTAATGAGGTAGGGCTTAGTAATTCATAATAAAGATTATGCAATTTTCAATGTTGCAATTTTAAAAGTGGTTTAGTATCTGCTCAATTTACTGGTTATTTCAAATATGCATCACATTATAACCTTCAGGTAAAAATTCTAGCTATTCACCAATATCGTGATAAAATCATCATCTGATACATTTATTCAAATTCATTAAAATGCAGTCAACATAGTATATTGCGATGGAAATGTATTTCATTTATTTATCCACCCATTCATTTGTGCATAAAAGCATTTAGGCATATTCTAAGTCAGGTACTATATACACAAAATATAATAAGACACACACTTTACCTCTAAAGAGTTCACTAACTTGTTCATGTACTCAAGCAATTTATTAACATAGGTGAGTTTCTCAACCTCTCTGTGCCTCAATTTCCTCCACTAGCTAGTGAAGATAATCAGAGTACATACCTAGTGGGCCTGTTGTGACACTGAAATAAGAAAATATACATAAAGTGGTAAGAACAGCTCTAAGGATTTAATAGGTACTCACTGTTATCTATTATTTTTAGTATTACATAAGAGAATAAAAATCACAAAAATAATAACTAGTTCTGTTAATTTGTTCAATATATTCTGAGTGTTCACTGTATTCCTGTCTATGCAGGGCCCTGAGAATACAGCAATGAAGGAGACAGACATGTTATCTGCCCTCATAGGGCATCCAATCTAACTCAGGAATGAAAAAATCATAGTAATATCCATATGACATGGAAGAGACAATATAAAATATGTTGAATATCTAGTATGTCCCACACCTTGTGCCAGAAACTTTAGAGAAATTATCTCATTTTATTATCCTATGAGGTAAAGCTCAAACAGTGGTCCAAGGTCATACAGTTCCTAGAAGAGAACCCAGATCCAAATATAAATTAATCTTTTAAGCTCTATACTATAAAGACCTAGTAAACCACAGAGAGCAATTATGCTAGTTTGGGAAGTCCTTGCCAAGAAAATAAAGAGCTTTGAAAGATACCACTCTGAGAAATAAATTTGAAGTAACTAATTTAAATTAATATTTTCTACTGCATGCTCTGTGGGGCACTATTTCTACAAGATATGGATAAAATCAGTTAATGCTGAGAAGACAGCAGTGGTGGTATAGTTTCGTAAACTTCTTGAATCTCATCATAAAACCAGAGCAACTAGGAAAGCAAAACCAAAACCCCACAAAAAAATATATATCAAAACCAAGGGGCAAAATAGCCCCATGACAGAATATGAGTATGTGAAAATCACCACCAATTCTAAAGCCTACGTGGTATCAGAATACATTATGGGAGGAAACAGAGGGAAGCAAATGATGAATGAGAGAACAGAAAAACCTCAAAATTGTCAAAAGATTCTCAGCACTGGGTCAAGCTTCTAAACTATAGAGGGGTTTCACACATGCATAGGCGATTGGAAGGAGTTAGTGGTAAAGTCTGAGGACTGAAGCTACCTGGAACTTATGCCCTTCCTAATCCATTTGCCAAAACTCCCCAGGACCAACAGCAGCCAAGGAGAAACTTCTGGAAATTGACTTGAAGTTAGACAAAATGGAGGTATTAAAGAAAAGAAAAAGACTATCCAGATAAAAATTGGAGTGGGGAAAAGCAAGTATAACAACATGGTTTAAGAGTTCACAAAATAACAGAAAAGGTATTTATAGACCAGGAATGTTAAAAACTGCTATTATGACCAATTTTCCTCTTAAAAAACAAAAAAGCCAGGAAAACAAATCTTATTTAAAAAATCATCAACAGAAAAAAATTGCTGTAAAATCCCATAAGAAGAAATAACAAAGAGAATAAGAATTAAAATGACATTGCTATAATTAAGTCATGCCAGCAAGATCTGCCTAGAAACTAATGAAAAGTACAACCCAACATTCCAATATAAAGAAATACGTAAAGAAAAACAATGTAAGCTATAAAAGTATACTACAAGTAATAAATAGGAAGCTCATAAATGGGTTTTAAAACTCAATAAAAAACATACATTTAAAAAAAAAATCCAAGGCATAAATGAAGGCTAAACCAAAGGGAATATAAGAGCAAATGAATGCATGAGCATACACACACACACACACACACACACACACACACACACTTGAAAGGAAATAGTGGCTAAAAAAACTTAAGAAAAATGAAAATATACAATAAATTTAAAATATTAAATAATTTGAGGAAAATATGAAATATAATAGGAGGAAGGAGAAGACTCAACATAAGTATAATTGGTTTTCCAAGGAAGAAAACCCAGGCAATGCATCAAATTAAGTGTTAAAAAACTCTAAGTCCAGAAAACTTACCTGAAATATACAAAGAAATGCCATATTGCAAAATATATATCTATGAAATAACATATTAAAACATATTTATCATATATATTTATATCCATATAGGAATATATAAATATATATAATTATATTTATATTTTATGTGAATAAAACATATTCATAGATATGAAAATATATTTTTTCACATATGTATGAAACTAAATATTAAAAATGATGAGTTATGGTATCTGTCATAGTTTCAAATATTTATATTCAAAACAAATTTCTTTAAAGATTTATTTATTTACTTGAAAGAGAGAGTGTGTGTGCACATGGGAGCGGGGAAGAAGGAATGAATCTCTAGCAGACTCCCCACTGAGTGCAGAGCCCCATGTGGGGCTCAGTTTCACAACCCTGAGATCATGAACTGAGCCAAAATCAAGAGTTGGACGCTTAACCGACTAAGCCACCCAGTCACCCCCAAAACACAAATTTCTGATTCTTTATTTGATAAATCTACTACAACTATCTAGCAACCCTACAGCTAAAAGGTTAATCTCAAGGAATTTCAAAACAAACCTTCCTTTTAATTCACTTATTATTTTCAGAAAACTTATATGTGTAATTGTTCTCATAAGTCTTTTAAAAAAATAAACAAAAATGCTATCTTTTATTTGCTTAAAAGTCAAATGAACTCATTAATTCATCTGTATCTGAATTAGAGAACCTATAAAAAATTCAGTATGTCTCTGGACTATATGCTGATAAAAAACATTTAACTAAGTTCTGATGGCCTTTAAAGTTATAAGCATAAATTAAAGTAAGATTAGGTTTTCCATTGTGTCTAATGTGACACTGCACACATAACCCCTGAAACCTACCAATTTTCATATGAGCACCCAAAACACGTAACATGCAAAACTCTTCAACCCCTTCAAATCATTCCTTGAGCACATGGGACCTTCATCATCATCAGTTCTCTGGGATGATTCTTCCTTGATTCTTCCTTCTGTCTGGAAGATCCTCCCATGCAGATCACCCAAGTGGGCAGACTGAATAGGATTCAGCAATGCCCCATACTCCCAAATTTTTCCAAAAGACCTAGGAGTGCTACAATTAAGAATCTGTCCTGCATGCAAAATAGATTATTTTGTGGTCACCCTGCTATTTGCTGTGGCTATTCATTATCCATGTCCTAATTTTTCTTTTCATTCCATTTGAGGCATAAATTGAACCTCAGAATTGCTCACTCATACTGAAGACCATTATCTACATATGAAATCTATCATCTACAGAAAATACATTACTCGGCAATACTTATTTTTCCTTTCACATCAAGTGTATACATCAACAAAGACTTTACTGGCACTCAAGTGTTCTGATAATTTTCTTTTAAATAATGTGATTTAGAACTTGCCACGCTGAAAGTACAGTAAAAATGGTAAATTTGTTTGCTAACATGAATGTGTAGACACTGATGAGACGACCTCGGGATCTTATGAGCTGTGTGCTGACATCATGTTTTTTTAAAAAATAGTCACTTTCATCATTTTTTATGGAATATCTAATAATATAGAACACTGCATATTGACGAGAAGAGCCCAGGATTAAGCCTTTCAATCACAAATTATTTTTAGTAGCTGCTTTAGAAATAGACGCCTGCTTAAGTGATTTGATTAGTTGGACAAGTTACTTAATATTGCTTTCCAAAAGCCCAAATTACCAGATTAGCAATTTTCAATAGTTGTTTTTGCTGTCGTTGGTCTGATTCAACTTTAGTGAGATATAATTATCAACATACAATCAAGGTAATTTCCAAAAAGTGTTAAGATTTAATCACTACTTTATCCAATTACCTTATTCTGATGTTTTTGAATGAGTACAATCTTCCCCTCCCCCCCCCCCCAAGAGCCTTTTAACCTGTTCGGAGAACTGTCTGAGNCCCCCCCCCCCCCCCCCCCCGAAGAGCCTTTTAACCTGTTCGGAGAACTGTCTGAGTCCAAGTCAGTGAGTGAAGAGTCCAGTGAAAGAGAGAACTAACATCAAATTACATCTGAAAACGTTTAGAGAGAGTAATTAGTAGCAGAAAGGCAGGAAGGGAACCCCAAATTCCAATTTATCCTGGCCAGTCTGCTACAGACTGGGGTTTAACCATTTTAACCATTTAAACAGGGGTTTAACCATTTTAATGAAAGTTACATAGTTTGTTTCTGATTCTTTTAGTAGTCTTATAGAGAGAGTCTGAGACAAAATTACTGTCAAATGAAGCTCTTTTTGTGACTACCTAAAATAATAGTGGCTAACACTATTTACTTATAAGTATTTATTATGTGTCAGGCACACTGCTACATAGTTTTTTTTTATATGTGGGTGATAGTTAATGCATGTGCCAACTTGACTAGGCTGCTGTGCCCAGAATTTCTGGTCACACATTATTCTGGATGTGAAGGTATTTTTTAGATGAAATTTAACATTTAAATCAGTAGGCTTCAGGTAAAATGGATTACTCTCCACAATGTAAGTGGGACTCATCTAATTAATTGAAGACCTTAAGAGAACCACAACTGACCTGCCTTGAGCAAGAATGAATTCTGCTAGCAAACTGCACACTCTCCTGGGTGTCTCCAGCCCATCAGCCTACCTGCAGAGTTTGCTCTTGCCAAGCCTCTGCAATCACATGAGCCAATCCCTTAAAACGTCTCTTTCTCTACATACACACACACACACACACACACACACACACACACATCCTGCTGGTTCTGCTTCTCTGGAGAAGCCTGACTAGTATAATGCGTTACCTTAGAAAGTATTCCAACAACTCTGTAAGGCAAATACTACTGATATTCTGGAATTACCCAGAGACTCACCAAATCAAGATCATAAAGCTTCAATTTAAGTCTGTCCACCTCCAAAGCCGAAGTTTTGGCTGCTATACTGTGATGCAAATGAAGCAAGCAAATAAAGTTGTGATACTAGAATGCAAATTAATGCAAAGAAAGCAAGTATGTGAACATATGTGCACATGAGCATATATATGCATGTGTGTTCACATGTGTTTGAGCATATGTGTGCATATGTGTGTGTGTGTGAGAGAGAGAGAGAGCATGCATGTGTATGTTGGGAGGATGGTAGCCATACAGCAATTTAGATGAAGGCAATTTTCCTCTGCATATTTGTAGTGTAAACTCCATTTAAAACGAGCAGGCATTTCTTAACCAGTTGCCCTATGTTTTTTAAATGAAATAAGCATTATTAGAAGCTCCATCTCCATATGAGAAAGTCCTGTCTTCTTGGATCTGGAGAGAAATTCTAGGTCACTCTCATGCTAATGAAAAGAAAATTATTTTTAGAGGACATGCAGAGGATAAGTGTCAATTTATTTAGGTTTATATCCCACAGAGTAGGACTTTATATCTAATTCCTTTGGCACACTGCTGACATGGAAGTGTTCTCATACCTACCACATTGTCTAATTATGTACTTAAAATTCCTCATATATGATATGTTTATGTTTGATCTTGATATACCTCCATGTTTATATGGCAGACTGTGATTCATGTACTTGTTAGGAAAGGAAGAATATATTTCTTTGCCATGTCCATTTATTCCCACAAAGTAAACCTGGGCTTGATCCAGAGGTATCAATGAGCTAATATACCTTCCCAAGTGCCCAACTCATGATTAACACAGTCAGGTCACAAAGGTACCACTTAGCAGTTCTGGAAGAAGGCCTAACTCACTGCCAGGCAGTAGTTCAGATGCCCCAGGAATTTGGCTCAACATCACATGCAGTAGCTCTGGGAAGTACGCTAAATCATACTCATCAAGATTTCTGCCAACAGTGAGGCTGAATGGGTTCCACAATTATTCTAAAGCCTTTCCAGGGATACCGCCTGCGGTAACAAACACATTCTTACGCTTTAGAATAGAATCAAGAAATGTCAGAGTGATATGACAATTTAGAGATCACAAATCAGCACCCAAATTTTCCAGATATAAAGACTCAGTCTCAAAGAAGGGAAGTGACTTGTTCAAGTGTCCCAAGTGGTTGCAAGCACAGTCTATTTTCCCTTCCATGTTTGATTTTGTGTTACTTCCATTGCCCCATGATCCTCCAAATAAGTTGGGCTTGCCAGAAAATTCAGGGTATGATAATTCAATCAAAACTAGAGACTTTTGTCTTTTATCTATTCCTTCATTACTTTTCCTGGCAACTTTCCCCAGGAAATTATGAGTTTTATTTTAACATTTCAGGATGCTGCAAGCAGCCTTCTCTGAGTGATCCTGAGTATATCAGTTTTATTAACAGGAGTGGAAACACTCTTTCCTCTGATGTGGAAGGCGGAAAGCCTGCAGCCCCAACAGCAGAACCTGGAGTCTGGTACCTCCGCCTGCACGGGCACTTGTTTTCACCTTCCCATGCCCTTGCTACAAACCCTACTGCCCATATTTGCCAAATGTCAGGGGGTTCTGCAATGTTTCTATCACCAACAGCAAAAAAACCCAAAACAGGCTGGAAGAGTGAAACTCAGAAGCCTGGAGCAAAGCCGGACAGACCAAGGGGATACAGAGGAATCCCAGAGAGACATAGTTCTTGGGAAGGTCAAAATGGGCATCTTTTCCTGAGTTTCAATATATTTTATACTGTTTATAGGATGAAAATAGGAAAGGTAGCCAGAATCTACAGTTTCCTCTCTACTAGATATAGCTCTCAGCACTCTACATAAGGCATCCCCTCTGGTGCTATGTATGAGCATTACTTGTCCAATCCTGATGAAGAAACTGAGACTGGGAACCCAGGCAGCAGTTGACAGAATGAGGAGGCTGACTCCAGAGTTCTTGTTCAACAGCCTGTATTAAACACCAGGCACATTTCATGGGGATGTAAGAATGCTAATCACAGAAAGCAATGTACTCCTAAATGGTAAATAAAACCCACCATGTTCTTCCTAAGGACCATAACCTAGGCTTTTCTAATTATTTTTGATAAAATAGGAAACCAGACTTTTAAAATCCTGAAGCCAAAAATAGAAAATTCAATCAATCCGGTCGACCAGTTAATTTAACTTATTCACTTTAAAAAAAATAAAATCTATTCATTTCACTAAAAAAGGAACGTAAGTTTACCTTGAATGATTAATCAGTTCCATCAAAACAGACAATTTGGTGGCTCAGTGTGGGCACTAGCACCCTCTTGGGAAAGACAGCAGCATAGTCTGATGCAAACAGCATGAGTTTTCATAGCTTCTATGGCAAAAAGGAGAGAGGCCAAAAGGATGTTAACATATCAGAGCAAAATGTGTTACATCAATAAGATAGTAAATTAAAAGCTGGGGTAATAAATAAGAGGAAAAAATCAGACAGCAGAAACTGGCATAGACAAGAGTCTTAAGAGCATTTTTCTGAATAGGCAGGAATCTCGCAGTTTGAACTTGAAGGACCTACAGATGAAATTAACAGAAGTGAAACTTGGAAGGTCACCAGTGTGTAAAGGAGATCTCTAGTCATAGCACAAACTGAAATGACACCAAGCAGGATTGCCATTAGTTATGTAAATGTGGATGTCTATACTGACAACCTGATTGATGTAGGTTCAAAAGGGTAAACAAGAACCAATTCAAACATTGCCAGGTCAGAAACAATACCAGGTCTCAGTGCAGGTAGCAAGGAGCACGGGACAAAGACGAATTATCTGGTAAGAAATTGAACTCAAGAAATCCTGGTTTTGCATGTCAGGCAACTCATCAAGAAATTAAGTTCCAGCAAGCAGTAGTCAAAAGATGGTATAATGTGGGCCACCCGGGTGGCTCAGTCAGTTAAGTGTCTGACTTCAGCTCAGGTCATGATCTCAGGGTCCTGAGATTGAAACCCACATCAGGCTCCCTGCTCTGCAGGGAGTCTGCTCCTCCCTTTGTCCTTCCCCCTGCTTGTGCGTGCTCTCTCTCTCTCTCTCTCTAATAAACAAAATCTTTAAAAAAATCCATGGTATTATGGTGGTCATTGTGAGAATAAATGAATATAACCTATAACCTGAAATAAGGAATAACAATCTAGTATCAAGCTAGGTCTTCCAGTTCAAGATGGCTAGCAATCCCTGATGTAGGCTTTCTCAACTTCTGAGCAAAATATCAGTAAAAATTCTTATTCACAGGACAAGAAAACTGAGCTTCTCAAGGGAAGAATATTGCGAAGAAATTTAGGTCTAGCTAGGCAGTGAGTGGGGAGAAAGGTAATTGAAACACCCTTTTATTATATTCCCCACAGCTCTAGCTAGTCCTTTCCTGGCTTCAAAATAAACATAGAAAAATAAACCACAACATGGAACTTGTTCAAAACACATATCAATACCCAAGAAACATAATGTTGCCTGTGATAGAATGCAAAAACCTGGCCATAATCCATGACTCCTCTCTGTATCCACGCCCTTCACAATTTGCCTTCCAGCCGTAAAAAGGTGGAGTCTCCTCTCCTAGGCTAGCCTTGTGACTTGCTCTGATTCTTGTTATGCAGTGGAACCAATGCTGTTCCAGTTCCAAGACTAAGACTCAAGAGTCCTTACACAATTTTATTGTCTCCTGGAAACGTGCTGCTGCCATGTGAACAAGCCCAAGCAAGGCTGAGGGCGGTAAGAGACCAAGTGTGCGGAGATGAGTGGTCCCCATGAGCCTGTGTGAGACCAGCCAGCCCCCTGCTGACCTGGCGCTGGCTGAAATCTAATGATTGAGCTCAGCCAGGCAAGAAGATTACTACTCATCTTGAGCCCAGCTCAGATTTCTGACCTGCAAAATAGCAAGCTTAATAAATGTTTCAAGCCACTACATTTTGGGGTGGTTTGTTTTACGGTCTATTTGATATATGCCCTAAAGATTCCTTATTAGGAGTACAGAACCCTAATATGGATTTATTACTAGAATCAGAACCTAATCTCAGCAGATGCTTGTCAGGGTATTCTAAATATGATACATCCATAAGTTGGGAGGAATGATGTCTTTATATTCTTTGCATTAAAACCACTCTATTTTTCTTAGTAGGTATTTGTGTTCATATGTCAAGAAGTCATTTCTCCTTACAAATAAAGTATGAGATAAGATGGCAAGATGAGACTTTAAAAAAAGGCAAGAAAACTAAAATTTCAATAGTGAATTAAAATATGTATTGGGGGACGCCTGGGTGGCTGAGCCAGTTAAGCAACTGCCTTTGCCTCAGGTCATGATCCTAGTCCTGGGATCAAGTCCCGCATCCGGCTCCTTGCTTGGCAGGGAGCCTGCTTCTCCCTCTGCCTGCTCTGCCTGCTGTTCCCCCTGCTTGTGCTCTTGCTCTCTCTGTCCCTGATAAATAAGTAAATAAAATATTTAAAAAAAAATGTATTGGATGCTAAATAAAACAGAACTGACCTTGAGAAAATGGATTCGATAAAATGAAAGGCAAAATTGAAACATTTTACCAGGATGCAGAGGAAAAGAACCAGAAAGAGAATTAAAAATATTAAAATAAAAAATAAAACTTCTAAGGGTATGATAGCTAAAACTGTGAAAATAGGACAGGAAAAGATAAACGGACCAATGGCATACAAAAGAGGGTCAAGACCACCCATCCTACTTTCCCATACATGAATAAACACTTGAAATTTGACAGAGCTGGCTTTGCTAATCAGTGGATATGGTTAGGTATTTTATGTTTAAAGATAAACATATGACAAAATTTTAACAAAAGGAAAATGTTATACACAAAATTCCAGAAGTCATTGAAGTTTTAAAGGTAATGGCAAAGTTTTATTTCATAAACTGGATGCAAAGTGCAAAAGTGTTTACTGAATTATTAGTCTGTTATCTTACATATGTATTTTACCATTATTCTAGTTATCTGAGCAATATATAATGAGCCATCTTTTTAAAAGATATTCTAGAATAAAATATGTAATGAAATATCAAGTATATGTTTAGATTTTTTTTTCAAATTTCTACTTCTAAAGATTTTTATTTATTTATTTGACACAGAGAGAGACCAGATCACAAGTAGGCAGAGAGGCAGGCAGAGAGAGAGGAGGAAGCAGGCTCCCTGCTGAGCAGGGAGCCCAATGCGGGCCTTGATCCCAGGACCCTGAGATCATGACCTGAGCCGAAGGCAGAGGCTTTAACCCACTGAGCCACCCAGGTGCCCACAAATTTCTACTTCTAAAATTTTAACTCTTTAAAAAGATCTATAAACCCATTAAAAAAAATTAGAGATACTGATACGTGTGTTAGCTCTTATGTTGGCCTGAAGTTAGATACATCTCTTTTGTTTTAATAAATTTTTAATATACCCTAGTCGTTAGAATCAGGTCTTAGCACACCGTAGAACATTTAATAATACTAATGTGTCTTTATCAGTGTGCCCAACATACAGTCCAGCACCTATGAATTAGAGCAGAGTGAAAGGAATTTAGTGTAAGTGACAAAGTCTAGGTTTAGGGAAAGGAGCATTCAATTATCAAAACAACACAACTACAGCAACTCCTGCGATTTATAGAATACTTTTTATGGATTTGATATTGTGCCCACTTTGAATGGCTCAGCTAAGCAACACTTTTTCCCAAGTGATGCCTGGACGAAGCTTATGCCTTCCTGAGTGGAACTTCAGCATTCCCGGTAGTTTTGAAAAGAAAAATAATGTTATCGGTGTATTTATCAGTCAGTTGTGTGGCGGTAGCAGGTACTTTGGAAAAAAGGGGAAATCCTTTGAGGATGTGCGATAAATCCTCTCCAGAAAAGAGGTGCCTTGTCTGATGACAGTTGCCACTGAAGTTGATCAAATCGGAAAACAGGCATGTAATGAACAAGGTACAGGCAGTACTCTGAAGACCTGGTTAGCCAGCCACAGGCTCATCCCTTCCTAGAAAGAGTCTTTGACCTCCTCCTCCTAGAGTTTTATATTCTAGGAATACTAAACTGGCTATCATTCTAATTCCACATCCTGTGGTGTTTCACACCTTTGTGCCTTTGGCCATGCTGCTTTCTCACCCCTGCACACCTTTCTGCCATCCTCTTACCCATCGTTCCACCAGTCATAGATCCACCACATTTGCTCTTCCATGGGTAAATGTACTGATTATTCAAGGCTCAGCCTAAATGCCCACTTCCCCAAGACTCCGCAACAGCCCTCCCACTGTCCTGGTATTCTCAAAGCATTCTCAGAGTTCTCCGGGTTCTATTTCCAGACAATGACCACATGTATTGAAAAGATCCATTCACTTATCTGTTCCTCTCTTAAAGGAGAAATGCCGATGAATAAAATAATACAGAAGTAAACAAAGTAAAGATAGGAAAGTTTACCACTTTCTATTTTACTTATTACACTCATGAAATAATGTGTAACAACATTAAAATGCTCTTGAAGTGTAATATAATTAAAATAAAGTACAATGCAGCCATCAAAAGAAACGAAGTCTTGCCATTTACAATGACGTAGATGGAACTAGAGGGTATTATGCTAAGTGAAATAAGTCAATCAGAAAGACAATTATCACATGATCTCTCTGATATGAGGAATTGGAGGGGCGGGGGGGGATCGTGAGGGTTAGGGAGGGGAAAAAATGAAACAAGATGGGATGGGGAAGGAGACAAACCATAAGAGACTCTCAATCTCATGAAACAAACTGAGGGTTCCTGGGGGGTGGGGGGCGGGTAGAGATAGGGTGGCTGGGTTATGGACATTGGGGAGGGTTGTGCTATGGTGAGTGCTGTGAAATGTGTAAGACTGATGATTCACAGACCTGTACCCCTGGGGCAAATAAAAAAATAAGATAAATAGAATAAAGTAATAATACTTGTGCAGTGGAGAGGTATCCTTTGTGAGATCCTTGACAGGGAAGTCATAACGTCAGTATGTGTGTTACCTCCTGTCATCATCAGCTAATTTCTTTAACTCATTTACAAACAACAGCAACAAAACATTTTTATAAGAATGCTTGAATGAAATTAATGTTATACTTCCCAACACAAAGAAGTTTGAGTTAAATAAAAAAGTGAAGATTTAAATAATCCTTTGAGGGGTGCCTGGCTGGCTCAGTCAGTGAAGAGTGCAACCCTTGATCTTGGGGTTGCGAGTTTGAGTCCTGTCTTGAGTGTAAAGATTACTTAAAATAAATTTTTTTTTAAAATAATAAAAATCTTTTGAGTTAAAAAGCACCTATTCTTTTTGAAATGTGATTGTTAGGTTAATTATTTTTACCTTACTATTTATTTTATTAATGGATTTTTGTTTTCTCACATAAATCACTCATACTTGTTAGCTATCGATTCCTTAGGAGACAGTAAACCTTTTTTATCCATGCATAAACTAGTTCTGTTTGTCAATTTAAAAAGTGCACCCAGGGGCGCCTGGGTGGCTCAGTGGGTTAAGCCTCTGCCTTCGGCTCAGGTCGTGATCTCAGGGTCCTGGGATTGAGCCCCACATCGGGCTCTCTGCTCAGCAGGGAGCCTGTTTCTCCCTCTCTCTCTGCCTGCCTCTCTGACTACTTGTGATCTCTCTCTCTCTCTCTCTGTCAAATAAATAGATAAAATCTTTTTAAAAAATTAAAAATAAAAATAAGTAAATAAATAAAAAGTGCACCCAGTTAGCATCCTAGAAACAGCTTAGTCTGTTGATGCATAGATGACAAATCTCCAGCATGTGTTTATTTCATATACACCATGATACCTCACAGTGCTTTATGATTTACAGTTACCTACATGCACATTATCTCATTTCAGCCTCACAGCAGTTCTACATGGTAAGTATTCCCCATTTGACAGATGGGGAAAGGAAAACAAGCAGCAGATGTAGACTCCAACTCAAGGCTTCTTTTTTTTTTTTTTTTTTTTTAAAGATTTTATTTATTTATTTGACACACAGAGAGAGATTACAAGTCGGCAGAGAGGCAGGCAGAGAGAGAGGAGAGAGGAGGAAGCAGGCTCCCTGCTGAGCAGAGAGCCCGATGCGGGCCTCGATCCCAGGACCCTGGGATCATGACCTGAGCCGAAGGCAGCGGCTTTAACCCACTGAGCCACCCAGGCGCCCAAGGCTTCTTACTCTGATTCCAATGGGCTACACCTAGCCCAACCTTAATAATATATGCAATAAACTCGTTTACGGTACATACCATAGTACAGGATTTTAAGTACACACACAAAATTCATGGTTTGTGATTGCTTTTCATTCATATACAATAGTAACATTCACACATTTGATGAACATGTACAGAATCACTGAAGATGATGAAACAAATTCATGTCTGGGGAAGGTTGAAGAAAATCAACAAAGATAATAATACACAAAATTTTAACTAACAGTTTATCTTTCATCTCTTAGATTATTTTCAATAACCTAGAAGCTATACTAGTATTTACCTACTTATTAAATTTTACTTTTAAAAAAAGCACTGGAATAATTTAGCTTGTTTTATTTTAGTTTATTTACTAATAAATTCATTTAGCAGGTTAAACCATATGGAATTGCCAGCATTCAAATATTTTTGACCTAGAAAAACAGTAATTTCAGATGGTTCAATTTAATGTTTGTATAAAGTAGGATAGAACAGCAATATTTTCTGTCTCTCCAGTCAGCAAACAGATGACATCAAATTTGATGAGATGCCATCCAGCCTAAGACAGACTGGCAATTTCCTGAAATAGTCAACATGCTAGTATGAGTAATAAATCTCACATTTAGCATTATTTGATGCACTTTTAAGGAAAATTTCTGAGCTTTTTTGGCCTGGCTTACCTCCATGTACCACCATAGGATCATGAGTATCATGACAGAGTGAGAACCACAGGGGTGTCAAATCTGTTACAAAAGTAGCAATATTTGGGGAGTATTTCAAACTATATCAGTCAATGGCAGTTTACTTGATAAATCAATTGTTTTCACCTTTTTGTGTATTTTATAATATCTTCAAAGAATATAAAGATAAACACTTCAGGAAATTCTGTTTGGGTCCATTGGTTTGAGGTGCAGAAGTGCACTTTTACAAACTTCTTAAATTATTTTGATACATGCCATAGGTTAGAAACCACTGCAATAAATGCCAGTTGAATAAAATAAATGTTGAAAATAATTCATTTACATGGGCACCCCCAGTCTGCTACTGTCTGTAAATATAATTTACGAGGAAAGCTGAAGAGCAACCTGTCAGCGCATATTGGAGGATTCTTGTTAGAGGGCCATATTCAGATAAAAGCAGAAAATACCAGTGTATTATAAAGCTATTTTTACGTATCCATATTTGTAGTATTCTAAGTCAGAAACTGCAGCTAGGAGACAAGAAAGTACTCACTGCCACTCCCATTCAGAATGAACGATCTCAAATATAACCTAGTCTATATCTCTGCTGAGGTCAATGAGACTTTATCATTCTTCTTGAGTTAATTACTTATGCTGCTATAACCAACTACCACAAACTCAGTGGCTTAAAGCAATACAAATCTATTCTTTTATAGTCCCAGTTAGATGTCAAAAATCAAACTGTTGGAAGGACTGCATCCCTTCCAAAGTTTCAGAAGCGAATCTATTTCCCTACTTCTTCAAGTTTCTAGAACTGCATTCCCTCTATTCCTCAGCTTATGATCCCTTCCTCCACCTGGAAAGCCCCAAGTGCGGTCACATACCCATCTTCTTATTTCTTCTGTAGTCAAATCTGCCCGTCCTTTATAAGAATACATCACACTGGGACACCTGGGGGGTTCAGTGGGTTAAAGCCCCTGCCTTCGGCTCAGGTCATGATCTCAGGGTCCTGGGACCGAGCCCGCATTGGGCTCCCTGCTCAGTGGGGAGCCTGCTTCCTCCTCTCTCTCTCTGCCTGCCTCTCTGCCTACTTGTGATCTCTCTCTCTCTCTGTCAAATAAATAAATAAAATCTTAAAAAAAAAAAAAAGAATACATTACATTTAGTGCCCACCCAAATAATTCAGAATAATCTCATCTGAGGGTTTTTAACTTAATCACATATGCAAAGTCCCTTTTGTCATATAAAATAACATTCACAGATTCCAGGGATTAAGTCATGGATCTCTGTGGTTATCTATGGAGAGACAGATGTCATGGATATCTATTCAGTCTACCACACTTCTTAACACAACTTTCCGGCAACCACTGATAATACACAGAGTCTGGCTTGTGCTATGAAACCTCATTTCCTGAGATGAAGTCTCTTTGGATTCTGAGTATGCAATTTTAGAACTCTAAATTCTCTCATCCAAAATCCTCGTTTTACAGATTGTAAAACTGAAATCTCTCAGGGGCTTGCATAAGGTGTCTTGGACAGCAGATCTTCCTGGTGGCAAAGATATGACTGGAGCCCATGCTTCCTAATAGTGACACCAATGCTCAGTCTGTCGTCATCCAATGACCTGATAAACAGAGACTTGGACGGCAGCAGGATGTGGAGAGCTAGATTCACCGTGATGAGCCTGCTCTCCGCCAAGCACGGAGAGAGGGAAAGGGCTCCTGTTGCTTGCTCCAGGCCTCCATGAAAATCCCGGTATCCTGGAATGGGTAAGGCTTTACACAGGATTTTAGAAAAGCCAATCGATTCTTGGTTGCAATAGTAGTTACTATTCTAAATTTAGTCAGGATGTGAGCTTAAAGTCACAAAAGATAGATATTTGTGGTTTTCTTATAAACTTATGTTGACTGTTTCCAATAGCCATCTTTGAAGAATGATTTCCTACACCAGAAAGAGGTAAGAGAGGATGGGAAGGAGGTTTCCTTAGGTGGACAATAGGAGGCCTGTCTAGACAAGTTTTTCATCTTCTTGAAAAATATAGGGAAGCATTTGTGACGCGGTGGGATTGGTTATGGAAGCTGTCTGCAGAATTTGCCCATCCATCAGGATATGACCATGACATGGACACTGACAGCCTGGTGTTGAATTTATGCCTTTTACTTTAATTAGGTTGTGCACGGGTGAAAGTAACAGAATACCTCCCGGATAATAGCTTAACCCATAAGAACACAACATACTTATCTAACAAGATCTCTGGAGGCAGAAATCCCAGGGTTGGTTCCAGACTGAGTGATGCCATTAAGGACTCAAAAACTTTCCATGCGTGGGCACCACCATCCTCAGCATGCAGGTTTCTATCCACAAACCGACTACCTCATGGACCCCACATCGCTGCCACAGACTCAGCCACTGCGTCTTAACACAGTAGCACCAAGAGCAGGAATGTGGTTGGGTAAGGAATCCAGAGACAGAATGACATATGTTCTTGTGTCTCTTTCATTTCAGGAAAGAAAAACTTTCTTAGAAGTCACCAAGAGACTTCTCCTAACATCCTAGTGGCTGTAAGTAGGTGAAAAGCCTTCTAGAGATCTTTCACTAAATCGCTACGACTGCCTAGAGCAATTGTATTTCATCCCTTGTGCCTAAGCCCACTGGCACATAAAGAGCCAAGAAGAGTTCTGTAATGAGAAAGAAACCAGGAAATATTGTTGGTCAGGCCTAAATAAAGTGCCTGCCACCACATGCATGGGTAGGCCACACAGAGATGTTTTCTTACACATTAAATATGTATTACAGAGCTCTGTGGGGTCCCCGGAGCCTGAGGGTGGAGCAGCAGCCGCAGACTGCCCCACCTGGTGCCTCTCGGGCTCAGCCCTGACCTGCACTGAGGCCCCAAGGGCAGAGGAGTGAAGGCCCAGCCCAGTGGTTGCTGCTGGCGCCTGCGCATTGGGACCCAGCCATGGTCTTCTGAGCCACCACCACCTCAACCAGATGGTGAATGTCAGAAAGCAGAGTGTCTGTTTGATGGCTCTGAGGACCGTGGGAGCTTTGGGCGACTCCGGCTGTCCGGATGACACCAATTTAAGACGGGAGAGAAGATACTGGACTCCTTAGCACAGTTTGTTGAAGACTCGCAGACAAACTTCACACACTCCAAGACTATGATGTCTCTTTTGGGAGTGGTGTTTTCACAGTTAAGCTAGCTGGAGATCTAGGAACCTACGTGCAACAAGCAGACCCCAAACAAGCAAATCTGGTTATCTTCACGAGCTGCGACTGGACAGGGAAGAACTGGGTGTTCCTTCCACAGGCTGCTGGCCACGGGGCTGACTAAAGCCTTAAAAGCCAATCTGGACATATCTTCTCTGGCCTATTCCGAAAAAGGCACTCGATGCCCTGCCCAATACAAGCAATAAAGTCAAGACCCCAGCTTGGTCCTGCCACTGAGGATCTGGTTTTTTCCATTCCTACTTTTGAGGACAGCTGCAAGGAGTGCAACAGCTTTGAAAAAATGTGTTGCTTCTCACCCTCCCTCAAGTTTGGGTCTTTAATTTCCATAGTTTTTTTTGGATTTATTGTCTGATTTCCGCCCTCATAGGATATCCCTTCTCCTTTATAATGTCCATATACTCATACGTTTCTATATAACCTTACAGCAAAGAAAAATAAGAAGGAAAATTTCCAGGAGGAGAAAGGACGTGATTTCACTATTTGTTCTTTGAAGGACTTAACTGCATAAAACCACAATGCAAAGTGCCTGGCCAACCTTCCCTTTCTGTTCCCAAATGAGACTCATTAAAGAGTTGCGTATATATGTTTAAAAAAAAAAAAAAGTCTATGGGCATGGAGGAAGCCACTATAAGGTTTAAGAGACATACAATATGGTATGTCTGTTAGGCCTGGTAAAGCCTAACTCCTGGGGTTATCACATGCCCTGCTTGGCCTGGGACCGTTCCAGTGTGACCTGTTGCCCTGCTTCAATATGAGTCCTGCTCAGTGTCACTTTCAAAAGTGTTCTGATTCGGACAATAAATTATTTGATCCCTTACTTGGTACATCGTTCATGACACAGTCTATTTACACTTAAACAATGTAAACTTTTGACTACGAGTAATGAAACACAACTCAAACTAGCTTAGGAAGAAAAGGGGAATTCATTGGCTTATGTTAACTAAAACTGCCAAAAATAATTGGCTTCAGGAGTTGTATCTTAGAAGCCCGTGTCCTTTTCTCTTGGTCAATGAATCTAGTTTCAGGTATGAAGAACAATCACCTGTGGCAGCCCTTTGGTCACACCCTACCAGCCTGGCAACACCAGTGAGAGATGCTATCATGTTCAAGGTCTTTTCCTTTCTTTTTTTTTTTTTTAAGATTTTTATTTATTTTTTTGAGATAGAGAGGGAGCACAAGCAGGCAGAGGGTAAGAGAAAGAGGGAGAGAAACAGACTCACTGCTGAGCAGGAAGCCCAACTGTGGGGCTTGATCCCAGGACCCTGGAATCATGACCTGAGCCAAAGGCAGACACTTAACAGACTGAGCCACCCAGGTGCCCTGTCATCATGTTAAAGGCCTAGCAGAAGATTCTCACAGAGGACTCTGGTTGGCCTGAATTGAGTCAGGCGCCCATTTCCACACGCACTATTAGGTTCAGGAGGATAATGTATTTTTAGACTTCAAGTCTGGGTTCTAGGTCCACCCCTGTGTTTGGGGCAGATTTTATGAAGTTAGAGGCCTTAGCTTTGCTGAAACACATGGAACACCTTCCTCAGAGGAAAATCAGTTCTGTTATCAGAGAGTTGAAGAAGGGGAAGCTAAATAAAACAGATGTTCATTACCCACGGGGACAATTCTTTGGCTAAATCTTTCAGAAGATGCATGAGATGGTCTGCTTTTACTATCGCAACATAGCATTTGTCTTCCAGCTCAGCAATAGGTCCGCTATTTGTTAAAAATTCATTATGTTCATAACAACAGAACAGAGAAGGAAGAAACAGGCCTTCAACTGTTTAGTCCTTTTCTGCAATAAAGCTTACTTTGGTTCACAGTATCCTCCAAGGCTACAGCTTATAATTAT
The DNA here is from genome assembly GCA_002007465.1 of Ailurus styani. Taxonomy (NCBI): domain Eukaryota; kingdom Metazoa; phylum Chordata; class Mammalia; order Carnivora; family Ailuridae; genus Ailurus; species Ailurus styani. The sequence goes on along the minus strand of LNAC01000137.1, from coordinate 5,800,240 downwards.
AAGAACCAAAAGTGCACAGAAAAGATAAACCAAAATTGTAACATATGGAATCAGTGCAAATTGTTTTAACAGGTTCTATTTCAAATGAACACCCCCCCCCAACTTTTTCTGCCTGAGTACTATTCATAGCGTGCCAGGGTTATGTGACTAAGGCACATGTAGAATGTTGGCCACTGTAGTATGAAGTGGTCATGTGTGTGTCCAGGGGCCCCGCCTCCTCTTTCCATTTTGCGTTGTCTCTGTTTTGTGGTTGTCCTGCCTGCAGAGGGAGAAATCAATCCAACACCCAAAATCAATTAAAACATCAAGACTAATGGCGTCATATATCACCAGGAGGATATAAAAACATTTATTACTCACTTAATAGGATTTTTTTTTTTTTTTTGGTAGAACAGGGTAAGGGCCCAAGTTGGCTGGGAGCAGCTTGAGAAAAAGGAGAGGCAAGTCGTTTTGATATTTATTGGGGATAAGAGGTAGGAAGAGGGGTGCTCTGCTTGTGTCCAGAAGTTTATATGATCTTATTCTGCTTTTATATTGACTTGCTCAAATGTGAGGCAAAGGGAAAGGTGGAGGGTGGTACCTCAAAACTGTCAGTGGTCAAACATCAAAACTGGAGGCCGCAGACTCATTACAGCCTTGTGTCAGAATCCCAGCTCTGCCATTTACCAGCTGCATGGCCTTAACTGACTTCAGTTTTCTAGGTTCGTTTCTATTTTGAGGGATGACCATTATACTTAACTTATACAGTCATTGTAAGGATTGAATAAGTAACAGTAGAGGGCTTAAGACTATGCCTGATTCATAGTAAAAATGTAGCACATATTATTTTCCCCTCCTCCTGTGCACCTTTAATCTTCTTTATGCTATAGGCAGTATGGTCTACGAGGCCTTTCTTGATCTTCTTTCCACAGGAAATAAATATATTCATTCATAAAGATATATAATATATATATATGTAGTGTGTGTGTGTGTATATATATATATATATATATATGGAAATATACATATAATCAAATGTATGTTTGTTTATAAGAAGAGAATGCCAAAGGACACCTGGGTGGCTCAGTTGGTTAAGCATCTACCTTCGGCTCAGGTCATGAACCTAGGGTCCTGCGATCAAGACCCACGTCAGGCTCCCTGCTCAGTGGAGAGTCTGCTTCTCCCTCTACCCCTCGCCCTGCTTGTGCTTTCTCTCTTTCTCTGTCAAATAAATAAATAAAATCTTGAAAAAAAGAAGAAGAAGAAGTAAATGCCAAGGCAAAAGTAAAGATTAACCCAAGATGATGAATGGCTAAGAGGGAATTTAACCCATCCAAAAGGCCACAAAGGACAAGTTGGTAACAACAGCTTCAATTCAAACTCCACAGACACGCATCTACTTCACGTATGTTAAGTGTACCATATCTCATCCAGAATGATAGCAAAGCAGATATTTCTTTCTGTGAAGAAGCTGATAGATGGAGGTGGGAGGTATGCTCCAAGAATATAACCAAGATGGCCTTGATCTTTCCTCCAGATTGACCAAATTTTAGACTGGCTTCTTCCTACCTCTATGCCCCTGACTTCCCTTTCTTTACAGCACTTACTTTAGAAAACTTACGAATCGCTTTTCTACTCCTTCGAAATGTATATAAATAGTCTCCAAGTTCTTGTCAGTTTTACAGCCCTAGAAATGCCTTTCTCAGGAATGTGTAAACCATCTCTTTAAAATATAACCATCTAGGGCGCCTGGGTGGCTCAGTGGGTTAAAGCCGCTGCCTTCGGCTCAGGTCATGATCTCAGGGTCCTGGGATCGAGGCCCACATCGGGCTCCTTGCTCAGCAGGGAGCCTGCTTCCTCCTCTCTCTCTCTGCCTGCCTCTCTGCCTACTTGTGATCTCTCTTTCTCTCTGTGTCAAATAAAAATTTAAATAAATAAATAAATAAATAAATAAATAAATAAATAAATAAATAAATAAAATATAACCATCTCTGAAGACAGCACTCCTATCTCCCAGTTTCCATAGGAGGGTGAGACCCATGTTCCAACTTATGAAACTACTCCCTGTCATGAAGATACAAGAGAGTTTAGTTTTTCTGTGGGCAAGAACAGTTAACAAACACAGATGGCCTATGATCCCCTCCATCTCAGCTCCTACAAACTCTCTAGCACTCTGTTTCAGTGGAGCTGAGCTCCTATGGGTTCTATCCTCTCTCTCCCATTGCAACAATCATGAATAAAGTCTTCTTTATCTGTTAATCTTTGTCAGCAAACCATTTTGCTTTAACAGGTAACTTCTTTGTAGATCTAATCTTACCATTGTTTTACTTTGCAGAAAATGCTTTCGTGCATGAGCTGTTGGCTTTCTTTTCCTTTCTCTCTCTTCATCTCTTTGTGTTGGGAGCACACGTCTGTGCCGTGCATTTACTGAGGAAAGGAGAAACTCCATTTTCAGGCAATAGGTACACTCTAAATGACACTTGAGTCTAAATTGCTCAAGCTTTCCTCAGTGACTTTCTGTATGAGGCTCTCATGCACTATAGACAATGAGTTTTCACTTTTAGAGGTCAAAAGTTGCAGTGTTATTTACTTCAGCGTGAAGAGAAGAGTGTTGTGTTCTATGTGTACTAACTCCTCAGGGAGGGTGGATGGTAGCACTCCGAAGATACAGGAAAGAACTGGAGCCTTCCCGAGTGGCTCATTGAATGTCAATGCATCTGTTACAGCTGAAATTCCAGTCAGGGCCAATAGCCCCCTTGGAGAAGCACCCCATTCCTTGTTTATTCTGATCTGCTGCTGTCATGGCAGTGTGGACATGACAACAGGTAACCCTAAGCAAGAGGACCCAGAGTCTGGGAAAAGGATGACAGGAGAAGGAAAAAATATAGAGAGATGATAATGAGAATAACAGGTGGCTCATTTAAAAGAAAAGGCAGCTAAAGTATTATAAGATGCAATTTATTCTCAATAAAGTGACCTCTATTTACACTGTGGTTTTGTGTATTTTACACAACAGTTACACTTCCATTCTCTAAAGTTCTATGCTGCAATTCGGATTTGTAGAGCATTTTAGATCTACTCATCAAATGAATCCTATTTTCAGAGTTTCAAAATATAGCATACCTATGAAGAGATTAATAAGAGTATCAAAAATATTTCTGGCCCTTTAAAATCTAGGTTAGGTAATCCAGCTTACCAGGTATATCATGCATTATTGTATGGGGCAAAGGGAAATAAGGAATGCAGAGAGCTAGGTTTATGCCTCCGTCACCCCAAAGAGCAGAGAAGACCAGAAAGAATAACTGAAGGAGGGTGTTCTCAATAATACCAAGGAATAGCTCTAGGGTAGAAGCTGCTTCAGAAAGATAACAGCAGTAAGAGAGGCCTCTCCAAAAACAAGGGGAAACAGCCAAGTGAGTTCAAAACATGTCTTCTCAATAAATAGAGGATATATCAATTTCAGTACTGAGTTCAGTATTAAAATCATCTTCATTTAGGGGTACCCAGGTGGCTCAGTAAGTTGGTTAAGTATCCGACTTTTGGTTTTGGCTCAGGTAATGAACTCAGGGTTGTGAGATGGAGCCCCATGTCAAGCTCTGTGCTGGGTGTGGAGCCTGCTTGAGAGTCTCTTCCTCCCTCTTATTTTCCCTCTACAATGATCCCACCCCATCCCTCTCAAAAAAATCATGTTCACTTAAAATAGCTGAGCAAATAGTAATTGAAAGCATTTGTTTATTCAATATTTTAAAAGACATTTTCCTCTAAAAGTTTCTTTTAATCTTTTGTCAATTATATTTTTGTCACTTAAATTTTAATACATGTTAGGTAAGTTAACTTGGTTTTTTTTTCATCTTAAATGAATATTTAAGTGATTTTTAAATCATTTTTATTTAATTATACTAGGTCATTTTTTTAGGCTAAAGATACTGAGAAGTGAAACCATCTATCCTACATACAGCTTGGACAATGAGGAACAAAACCACCTCCTCTCACAGAGCTGTCTATATCAATGTGACTTTATTATTCTCATGTCCTCATTAGCATAAATTATTATCCTATAAGTCTTTGCCCAGGCAAATCACTTGGTTGCTAATTACAGAAACTTTCTGAAATATCCATCAACTCTTCAATAGAATGCATTAATAGACAGTTACACCCTAAGAATCTTCTGAAACTCTTGCTTTTAAATCCTTGCCTTGAAGTTCCTACAAATTCTAAATTGTTATATCGTGGTATTAACCCAATTCTAATAAAGACTTCTTCATCCCCCCCAACACTAACATTGAAAGATACACCTTAGTTTCTAACCATCAATAAATTCCAACTCTTCATTCTCCCCTCTGAAACACTACCAAAGCTTTGGAAGGTTTGTTTTCTCTTACCAAGAAAAACAGTAAACTCAGTTTCACCTAATCAACAGGTTGTAATCATTCATAAGATGATATTCAACAATGCCTCTGCTTCAGTGACTAGAATTCCCATACTATTAATGAAAACTGAAGCTCCAGACCAGAAACAAACTGCAACTCAAGGGATCAGGTTCCATCCGGCCAGCAGATTGCCATCCAAGGGAGATATAAGTGGTGTTTCAGCCTAGCCACCTTTCTGTCTCCCTCACAAATTCTTTTTATCTTCCTTCTTCTCATAACAGAACACTTTTTGTTGTGGGAAACCCATCCATTGAGCTTGGCTGGGACTCTTCCCTCTCTCATTACTGCATGTGTGGTCCGTGATGCCAACCTGGCTAATCAGAGCACTACAAGCCACACAGCAAATAGCACACAACCCAAAAGGACTCAATCAGAAGCTCTCCTGTGACTATCTGTTTTGGAAAAGGGATGTTGTCTTCTCTGGACTCTCAAGTTACATGACTGATTTACCTTTAGAGTTTCCAGGGGCCATCTTTCCTACCATACGGCGAGAACTTATTTGGGAAGGAAACCAACACAAAGACAAGAAGACGTGAGGGGAGAAATAGACGTGAGCTCTGATGACTTACAAACTCCTGAATCTAGCCATTACTGAAACATTGTCCTGGAACGCCTGTGTGAGATGATTTCACCATTTAAAACCCCTATTAAAATGTCAGTAAATTCTTTTAGTTCAACTTAATGAGGATGGGCTTCTGACATTTGTAATCAAAGTTCCTTCTGTGACAGAAAGAAGAACAAGACTAATAGACTAGTCCCACTGAAAAACAATGTATAATCCCAGACCAGGGCCATCCATGTTGCCCTGTGAAGTTAATACAAGTTGGTCTATAAGCACCTCCATGTGTTTCTGCTAACCCTGGCCTGGCTTGGATCATACCTGAAACTCCTTGGGCTTGAGCATCAGTTGAGAGTCTAATGAAAATGGACCTGTTATCATGAGCTGGAAAACCTCTTCTCATATCTTGCCACTGAGAGCTTTATCCATAGCACACTGATATGTATCCTGGGTGGCTGTCTCCTTTGTGTACCTGGTAGGTATTTTTTGATACTCTGGTAGGCATCTGTGCTCCTCACTTTGTCTAAGAACACCAGACATACGATGCTGAGGAAATACATTTTGCTTTTCTTTCCTCTACTATACTGAAATAACTGTAACTGTTCTAAACTGGGAGGTCCACAAGCCTTGGCATGAAATAAAAAGGAATAGCTGGAAAATTATAAGGCAGGCAGTATCATTTCATTTCAGGGGGAAAAAAGTTAATTTTAGCTAAATTCTGAGAATTGAAAAAAGGAAAATATTTATTCTGGATGCCAAATCAGTTCACCCAATTTTGATTATGTGTTTTACTTTAAGTATTCCCCTTAATGATAACTTATTTAATTGGCAGGTAGTAGTTATTGTCAAAAAGGCTGCATTTACTTCTCCTCAAATGTCCATAAAGTACAGTATATCAGCATAAGCTAGGTTATGATACGATAATAAAATCACTGAATTTCAGTAGCATACAACAAATGTTTATTCTTTATTGACACCTATTTCCTTCGTGGGGCATCTTGATTCTGGGACTGATACTGACAGAGCAGCTTCTAGGTGGAACATTACTGGTTGTTGTGGCAGACACAATAACACATTGGCAATAAAAGCTGCCACACATATTTTCTTAACCAAGCCTGACATCAGTGGGGTAAGGAAAGTACAATCCTTTGCCCCCCAAAGGCAGCAAATATTCTGTAATAGTAATGTTTACTCCATACATATTAACAAATGAAAAGTTGAATTTTTAAAAAATCAGATGTGGCTAAGTCCATGTATATATCACCTAATCTGAAATCATCATAAAAACTCAATAAAACCCTCCAGTTCCATCCATGTCGTTGCAAATGGCAAGATTTCGTTTCTTTTGACAGCTGCATAGTATTCCATTGTATATATATACCACATCTTCTTTATCCATTCATCTGTTGATGGACATCTAGGTTCTTTCCATAGTTTGGCTATTGTGGACATTGCTGCTATAAACATTCGGGTGCACGTGCCCCTGAGGA
>LNAC01000137.1:5775575-5787098 GCA_002007465.1 Ailurus styani | reverse complement strand
AGAGACCAACTAGGCTGTGTAGGTGATTTGAAGATAATTACACGGCATGTGGCCACATTAAGTTTCAAGAATTTGTTTTAAGTCCCTTTTAGAGAAAGAAACAGAGGCTGCCTTTAAGGGGGTTTTTTATTAAAAGTTTTTTGTCTTTATATAATTATTTGTCTGGGAAAAAATGGAAACGTATTTATACATTGATGTTACCCTTTTTATAATACTTAAGTTGGACCAAGTTAATTTTTCTCAGTAATATTTTAGGTTTCATCCCTATGTCTGCAAGGGTAGTGATTTTGCCAATTAGGGTTTATTCTTAGGTCACTGTAAAACTTAAAGAACACTAAAGCTTTCCTTTTTTTTTTCATTCTATCTTTCATTCCTGTAGGCCACAGATGAAGTTTTTACAACTTTTAATACATAATGCATTTATTTTCATACTGAACAGTGACTACTATCTTTTTAATCAAATTGTTGATATGTGAAGCCACTTCCAATCTTGTGGAATAATTCAGGAATCAGAGAAACTGAAAAACAAAATAGAAATTGCAGGACACAATATAAAAAGCAAACTAAAATAACGAGATTCTTAACTTTCAGGAATTCAGACCTTAAACTGATACTGGTAGTTAAATTTTTCCTGAAATCATGTAAGAGAGCTGATTTAAACCTGGAGGGTAGCAGAATATTTCCCTAAAATATGCCTCTTTGACATAGGATTATTTTGAGCTGTTTATTCTTAAGAAACTGCAGACACTGGAGAAGCTCTAAATAACAGAGCAGAATTTATTCTTTGGTAAGGGAAATTTACATTTACAAAGGAAATCCCCATTTTTAAGAGTGTCTCTCTCCCTGTACCAGGAAGACTCTAAATCACAAGAAACTCTCATCAAAGGAGAAGGCACAGACTTAAATCTGTATAGCAAACCTTACCTTTGTTACAGTGCCTTCCCTGATAACCTCCTATAACTACCCTCCCACCCCCACCCCCAACATCTTTCTTTTATCTTTAGCTAAAGATGTCATTTAAAGTGGTGTTTGGGGCCAATCTTAGGAGTTTTACTCAGTTTTCGTGGTATCTCGCTTGTATCTTGACATGTACATATTATTAAATTTGTTTTGTTTTTGTTGTTGTTGTTTTCTCTGATTAATATTTTATTATATGGGGGTTTCAGCCACAACACACAGAAGGGCGGAGGGAAAATTATTTTTCTTCTCTTCTAGTCTTCTGCTCAGCTGACTTCAAAAAATTACTGCTAAGTTTTGATCCTAAAGATCCAAGGAGATGTGGAATAAAATATTCCAAACAACGAAACTTTTTTATGAGATCAGTTTTCAAGCAGGGGCAATTCTGCTCCCTAAGGATAATTAATATCTGACCTTTTTGGGTGTCACTACTGATGTGGGGAACAAAAGCAAAAGACAAAAATTTAATTTCCTTAACACTTAAAAATCATCGACAAGTCCTTGATGATGAAGGATAGTTGGAAGAAAGGCAGGAAGTACAAGCCGCCCCACAATCACTTCCCATCCCCCTCATCCCAACAGAGGAAACCACCCTTAAAAGGATTTTACACCACCCTGGAAAGAGCCCTCCACCCCTTCCTATGTGATAGGTAGGTGACAAAAACCTGACCAGGTAACAGGCGCATGGAGGATTAATCAGATTAAAACAGCCCACCAATAAGCCCATAAAAACCCCTAGACTTCGAAATTCCAGTAACAAACCTCTTGGTCTCCTCCTTCTTCCAGAACTTTGTACTGTCACTCAATAACTTTACTATTGCTCAATAAACTTTGCTTTGCTGACCATCACTCATCCTCTGGTCTACCTGTTCATTCTTCAAAGCTGCATGACCAAGAACTGCAGGCACAGAAGGAAAAGAAACCCTGTAAGAGAGACTGGCAGAGTGACCTTCCTTTAGGAACTCAACTGCCTCTATGTTAATACTTTACTAAGGACAAAAGGCAATCTTAGCTTAACATTATCCCAGCCCCCCCCCAGGATCCTGTAAGTCTACATTACCATATAAAAATTCCTTGAGGGATAGAGGGAACATACATCAACATCATAAAAGCCATATATGAAAAGCCCACAGCGAATATCATTCTCAACCAGGAAAAACAGAGCTTTTGCCCTAAGGTCACAAACATGGCAGGGATGTCCACTATCACCATTGTTTTCAACATAGTGCTAAAAGTCCTAGTGATGAGGGAACAGAGGGCAAGCTGAGGACAAAGCAGAAGCTGACACCCTACAACGCCTCCACCGCCCATATGGGATATATGTGACATTCCTCATGCACTCCTTGCTGCCCTAAAGCTAAGGAAAGGAAAAACAGTTAACTTACAGAGAGTACAATCCTGCAAGCCATGATTCTCCCTCAGTTTACAAATGTCTTAGCAATTTATAAGAACAAAGCATTTCTATCAATAACCTAGCTTCCACAAGGAAATGTAGATACAATTAAATGTCTTTATAATCTCCAGCCCATTGACAGATACTTCAAGTGGGCATAGTTTTATGTTCCTCCAGGAAGATCCCAACTAACTTCATGTTAATGCCTTGCTAGAGGGAAAAACAACCTTAACTTGACAATGGCAAGGACTCTGGTATCCTGTGAGTCTTCTTTAACATATGAAAATCCTTTAGAAATCTGTTTTTTTCCTTACATTCCCCTACCCCATTGTATATGACCAGCCACCCCTCACAACCCTGGTACAGCAGAAGCCCACTGGTCCTGTCCCCGTGCTATAGTAAACTGCCGTTTTTGCTCCAAAGATGTCTCAAGAATTCTTTCTTGGTCATCGGCTCTGGATCTCACCCCACCGAATCTCACCTGTATTCCAAAACCCCATCATCAGCCTCAGCAATCAGACAACAAAAAGAAATAAAAGGCATCTGAATTGGCAAAGAGAAGTCAAACTCTCACTCTTCGCAGATGACATGATACTCAATGTGGAAAACCCAAAAGATTCTACCCCAAAATTGCTAGAACTCATACAGGAATTCAGTAAAGTGGCAAGATATAAAATCAATGTGCAGAAAACAGTTGTATTTCTATACAATAACAAGGGGACAGAAGAAAGAGAAATTATGGAATTGATCCCAGTTATAATTGCACCAAAAACCAAAAGATACCTAGGAATAAAACTAACCAAAGAGGCAAAGAATCTGTACTCTGAAAACTATAGAACACTCATGAAAGAAATTGAGGAAGACACAAAGAAATGTAAAAGTATTTCATGTTCATGGATTGGAAGAACAAATATTGTTAAAATGTCTATGCAATCTATACATTCAATGCAATTCCTATCAAAATACCATCAATATTTTTCACAGAGCTAGAACAAACAATTCTAAAATTTGTATGGAGCCAGAAAAGACTTAATAGCCAGAGGAATGTTGAAAAAGAAAACCAAAGCTGGGACATCACGATGCCTGACTTCAAGCTGTATTACAAAGCTGTAATCAAGACAGTATGGTACTGGCACAAAAAACAGACACATAGATCAAGGGAACAGAATAGAGAGCCCAGAAATGGACCCTCAACTCTATGGTCAACTAATCTTTAACAAAGCAGGAACAAATACTGAATGGTAAAAAGACAGTCTCTTCAACCAATGGCGTTAGGAAAACTGGACCGCCACATGCAGAAGAATGAAACTGGACCATTCTTTTATACCACACACAAAAATAGACTCAAAATGGATGAAAGTCCTAAAGGTGATATAGGAATCCATCAAAATCCTAGAGGAGAACACAGGCAGCAACCTCTTCGATCTTGGCTGCAGCAATTTCTTGCTAGACATTTCTCCAAAGGTAAAGGAAACAGAGGCAAAGATGAATTATTGGGACTTCATCAAGATAAAAAGCTTTTGCAAAGCAAACAGTCGACAAAACCAAAGCCAATGGATAGAATGGGACAAGATATTTCCAAATGTCTTACCAGATAAATGGCTAGTATCCAAAATCTATAAAGAATTTATCATACTGAACACGCAAAAAACAAGTAATCCAGTCAAGAAATGGGGAGAAGACATGAAGAGACATTTCACCAAACAAGACATAAAAAAATGGCTAATAGACACATGAAAAAATGCTCAACATCACTTGGCATCAGGGAAATACAAATCAAAACCACAATGAGATACCACCTCACAGCAGTCAGAATAGCTCAAATTAACAAGTCAGGAAACAACAGATGTAGGGGAAGATGCAGAGAAAGGGGAACTCTCTTACACTGTTAATGGGAATGCAAGCTGATACAGCCACTCTGGAAAACAGTATGGAGATTCCTCAAGATGTTGAAAATAGAGCTACTCTACCACCCAGCAATTACACTACTGGGTATTTACCCCAAAGATAAGAAATGTAGTGAAGAGAAGGGGCACATGCACCCCGATGTTCACAGCAGCAATGTCCACAATAGCCAAACTGTGGAAAGAGCCCAGATGACCATCAACAGATGAATGGATAAAAGGAGATGTGGTACATATATATAATATATACATACACATATATATTTTTATTTAATATTTATATTTAATATATTTAATATTTATATATTTCTAAATATATAATACATATATTATATATATTCATATGTATATGTGTGTATATATACACACATATAATGGAACAATCCTCAGCCATCAAAAAAAAAGAAATCTTGTCATTTGCAATGATGACATGGATAGAACTAGAGGATATTATGCTAAGTGAAATAAGTCAATCAGAGAAAGACAAATATCACATGATTTCACTCATATGTGGAATTTAAGAAATAACAGAAGAGCACAGGGGAAGCGAGGGAAAAATAAAACAAGATGAAATAGGGGAGGGAGACAAACCGTAAGAGACTCGTAATCATAAGGGACAAACTGAGGGTTGCTGGGTGGGGAGCAGGGATGGAGTAACTGGGTGATGGACAGTAAGAAGGACACAGGATGTAATGAGCACTAGGTGTTATACAAGACTGATGGAATCACTGAATTCTAACTCTGAAACTAATAATACACTATATGTTAATTAATTGAATTTTTAAAATTTCTTTAGAAATCTCCTTTACTTTTACACTCCCGCCCCAATACATGTTAGCAATTATCCTCCAAGCATACTGATATACATCTGAAGGGTCTCATGACTAAGGTTTTATTAGACAGTAATAAATGACCTTTTCTTAATAGCTATCCCCCTCAAGGTCCTGGAAACCTTGCTTCTAAAATTCCTTAGAGACTTAGACTATTCCTAACCGCCTCCCCAATTAAAAGTATATAATCAGTCACTTATCATAATCCCAGGGCAGCTCTTTCTGCCCACAGGTCCTGTCCCCATGCTTTAATAAAATGTCCTTTTTGCATGGAATCTCAAGAATTCTTTCTTGACCATTTGCTCTGAATGGTCCACCATTGGTGGGACCATTGGTGGGAATGGTCCCACCATTTCTACAACAACTACTAGGGAAGTTCTACTGAGATCTACTGAGTAGAGACCAGGGATGCTGTCAAACATTCCACAACACACAGGACCTCCCCTACAACAAAGAATTACCTGGCTCACAATGATCTATCACAGGTTGAGAAACCCAGTAATATCTTAAGAATATAAGGTTTCATTTACAGACCCACACAAAATGGGTACTATTTTGAACTCCAACCAAAAAAAAAAAAGGTATTATTGTAGATTCAAGTTATGAGGAATTGGGGAATGAATTTTGCTTTGTTTTGATTTGGTTGTTTTTTGCTGAGCTGAATAAACAAAATCTTTGGGGATTAACCACATGGTTTCAGGAGATCTGAATTCATCTATACATTGGGCCAAATGCTTATTGCTCGCCAGCTGGTAATTTAAATCCTGGACCTCCTATCTGCAAAAAAAAAAATTAATTAAAGCTGGCATCTTACTCTTGAAAAGTGAATTTTGAAAATGCATTGTTGATACTACATAATGGTTTATGTCCACATGGAGCAAAATGATTCTTCAAGAGAGAAACATATCTAACAGTATCAAATTTATACCAAAGGGCACATAAGAAATTCTGAACTTGATTATGCTTCTGAAGACTGTAAAGTCACATTTCTAATAAATCAATAAATCAGGGCATTAATTGAACAACACCTCTACCTAGACAAAATTTTATAATAGGTACATTCACCTTCACAATGAAAAATATAAGATAATATCTTTCTAAAATACAAATCTAAAAATGCTATTTCTCCAACATAAAAGTCCATACTGTTGCCCTGCCTAAAAGACTATTTACAAAATCATTTCACATAATTTCTCCTGACTTAAATCTCTCCTTTTTTCTCTTATTTATGTCCTAATCACAAATTTTTGTTCTTTAGTTCTTTACTGGAAAGGAGTCAGTTTTATCTCTACGCTCTTAGAGTCTTTGGCTGGGGCTGAGAATTAAATGGACATAGAACAAATTAACAGAAGAAAAAAACAGATTTATTTAATATAATTTTTATGTGACACGGGAGCCCTTGTAAGGATCTGAAGACCCAAACAGCAAAACTTAAATGCTTTTACATTGAATTAAACAACCAGAGGCAGTGAAAAAGTAGCTAAACTGTGTGGGAGGGTAAAGGAAGTTAAGAATTATTTCTACAAGGTCTGTTTGTACAGATTTTTCTGGGCTTCCCATTCCTATCCTTGATGGTAAGAATGTTACTTCCTTCCCAGTATAAAGAGCACATCTTCCATATGGGAGTTGGTTTTTTGTTTTTTTTTTAATTGTGTGTGTGTGTGTTTTCAAATGATGTATTTCTATTAGAGCAAGGAGAGAGACAGAGAGAGCAATGAGTGTGGGCAGGGAGGGGAAAGGCAGAGGGACAGGAAAGAGTCCCAAGTAGCCTCCCTGCTGACCACAGAGCCCAAGCAGGGCTGAATCCCATGACCAGAGATCACAACCCCAGCCGAAACCAAGAGTCAGACACCTAACCGACTGTGCCACCCAGGTGCCCCCATGTGGGATTTTTATCTCCTGCTTTCAAGAAGAAAAAGGGAAAGGGTCAGAGTGCCCTTTCTTGCACCTGCTGCTTTTTATTTTATTTTTTTACTTTATTTTTTTATTTTAAAGATTTTATTTATTTATTTGACACAGAGAGAGAGATTACAAGTAGGCAGAGAGGCAGGCAGAGAGAGGAGGAAGCAGGCTCCCTGCTGAGCAGGGAGCCTGATGCGGGGCTCCATCTCAGGACCCTGAGATCATGACTTGAGCCAAAGGCAGAGGCTTTAACCCACTGAGCCACTGAGGCACCCCATCTGCTGATTTTTAAAGTGCCTTTAGATCAACATAACTTTTATGTCAAAGGGGCATATTTTGGAGTAACATATTTTGTCATCAAGTATCTTACTCCCTGTCAATATTTCCTGCCTTTACACATTTTGAGCTAAAATATCTTCTTTCCTAAGACAATTTTGGACTCTCTGTTTCTGCTCACACATCCTCGGTTTTAGCAAATCTTCCAAAGCTAACCCTATTTCCCTTTACTTGTCCTGAGTCACATTTTCCTTGAATGTTTAAACCTGGTTCAGCTGACCATCATCACAAATTAGTTTGTAACTATTTGCAACTGTTTATGCACATATTCTTGACAGATCTACACATAACTACTACACATAGTAGACACCAAATATACTGTATTTGATGAACACATGCGTGTATGAAGAAATTAATTTTGTGACTAAATTTCAATGACTATAATTTGATCTTCTTTAAAGCATTTTATAAACATTTTAAAGATACATGAAGGGAATTATTACTTCAGGAATGGGGAAATCATAAATGTTTTCAATTAATAAACATCCATTAAATAAGTATGAACATATGATCACTAATTACAACAGTGATACACAATTGAAAACCTAAAACATGTTCGACACTCAGTAATTCTGAAAGTATAAAATGTGACCTCTGACTTTAAGATGCCTAGAGTCAAGTTTAAATACAAGGTAGATACAGAATGGGAAATACAATTAAATGAGACAACCCAAAGGGTTTTATCAGTTTCTGACATGTATTTATGCTCAATGAATTTTATCTTGATAATAAAGATAATGGTGATAATGATGCTAAGCCTCAAATGAGTTGTAAAGACATTGAGACTCTTACTGGCATTAAGAAAGAAAGACCTTGTGAGCAGAGACAGTATGCTAAGTAATAATAAGAAAGACAGGAATGAGATCATTGGAAAATAAAGAAAAGAAATTGTGTAGGTAGTTGGTACATGATCAACAGCCATAAATAGGAAGAAGGATTTTTATGAGTTAAGCAAGAAAAAAAAAACATTGTCTAGGAAGCAGTAGTTAAAAAAAGGTAAAAAAGAAAAAAAAAGAAAGAAAAAAAAAGGTGGATACGGTCAAAGTTTCTTCTTCAAAATTACTGCTCAGTTTTGATCCTAAATATTGAAAGGAATGTGAAATACAATAGTCCACACAACAGAATATTTGTCAGTGGTTCTCAAGAAGGGGCAATTGCAAAACCCAAGGACAACTGTTATCTAGAGACCTTTTGGGTCTCCATGAAAAGGTGTTAGACTGAAGAGAGACCAGAAATAGGTAACTAGTTAGATTATTTACATATAAATTAAGTAATATAGTATTTGAGTAACCATTAGAGGTTAGGAAATCATGCTAGAAAAAGAAAAATATCGATATATGGTCACTTCCCCAAAAAGTCTATGATGTTTCTCTTTATTTTATTTTATTTTATTTTATTTTTAAGTAATCTCTACACCCAATGTAAAGCTCGAACTCACAACCCCAAGATCAAGAGCTGTACACTCTACCAACTGAGCCAGCCAGGCAACCCTAGCCAGTCAGGTGCCCCATAATGTTTCTGAGGTGAGATATTTAAATACAAGAAATAGACCTAGAATGATAAAGAATTTCAAATATGATAGAGTAATGCCCTTAACTGAAGGGTGTGCCTAATACGTGAAACAGATGAGAGAAAGAGAACATGGAAGTCACTAGGGAAGACTTCGTGAAGTGACTTGAATTTGTTCTGGAATGACGAGTAAGATTTAAATGGCCAAAAAAGAATGGGGAAAAAGGCATTTTGATGGAGACACCTCAGAAGCAGAAGTGTGAAGAAGTGAATGAGTATAGCATGTGCTTGGGACAGTTAAGTGTAAAGAAGGAGTAGATAATGAATCTATGCAAGAGTTCAGAGAAGGGTGGATAAATAAAAATAAATAAGATCTAATCTGAAGTCCAAGTGATCAATATGTATTTACTGTCAAATTCACTTAACTACTTAATGCCAGGAATTGCTCAAAAATTACAGAAGTGGATTTGTTTAGCACTTGTAACAACCCTGTGGAGCGGGTATAATCTCCAACCTACAGATACAGAAGCAGAGGCCTATAAACCTTAAGTAAGAAAACAGGACTTGTGAGGTTCCCGGGTGGTTCTGTCAGTTGAGCATCAGACTCTTGATTTTGGGACTTGGGTCATGGTCTCAGGGTCATGAAATTGGGCCCTGTGTCAGGCTCTGCACTCAACCCCAGAGTCTGCTTGTCCCTCTCCCTATGCTCCCTTCCTTCCTTCCCCCACCACGCTCATCCCACTCACTTGCTCTCTCTCTCAAATAAATAAATAAAATAAAATAAAATAAAATAAAATAAAATAAAAAAGAAAGAAAAAGAAAACAGAACTTCAGGTAACATTTAACATTTTTGAGCCCCCACTATGTGCCCAAAGTGCCAAAGTTATCATATATATATATATATATATATATATATATATATATATATATATGATATGACACATATATTATTATAGAGTCAATATTTGAATTTAAATCCATTCTGCTCAAAAGACTCCATGCTCTCACTACCCCAATGCTGCCTCTGTTTCTCTGGCAACCTGAGGTCTTGCAGAAAATCTTGTGGAAGTGAATGGCAGGAGGACACCATGGTTGAAAGTCTAAGTTCACACGAGTATCACATCAAGTTGCCTAACACATGTTTTTTGAGCTTTTGGATAACATAGTCATCCTTTTCATTGCATCCTTTAAAAAAGTCTTTTTTTAGTCATAAGAAGCAGTTTCTAAAAC
The DNA here is from genome assembly GCA_002007465.1 of Ailurus styani. Classification (NCBI taxonomy): domain Eukaryota; kingdom Metazoa; phylum Chordata; class Mammalia; order Carnivora; family Ailuridae; genus Ailurus; species Ailurus styani. Next base: position 5,777,037 of record LNAC01000137.1, on the reverse strand, counting down.
TGGAATTATAAACGGGGCCATAAGCCAGTGCTTTGCAATTCAGATGAAATCATGAGAAGGCAGCTCTGACCTTCTGTCTTAGATTCCTTATGGGGAGGGTGGCTTGGACCCCACGGGATTCAAGCCTGAGACTAGACACATCAGAAGGAGTGAGCTACTGGGAACACACTGTAATGGTTTTAGGGAAAAAACACGTAACATAATCTCAGAGCTATGGGTAGAAAACCGTAATGGGCTTAAATGAGATTTAAATTAACTGGATACATGCTTGTAGTGACAACTATAAAGACCTTCAAGCTAACAAGAAAATGAGGCCAGAGAATGGCTATGTCTAAAACTTCCTACCAAAAAAAAAGGCATGTCACAATAGAGAAAGATACTGAAGGGTGGCAGAGTATGCCCCCCCCCAAATATTCCTCTTTGGTGTATTGATTATTTTGAAGTACAGGCACTTGAAAAATAGCAAATGCAAGGAGATCTTATCTCTGAACTCCTCTTATTGGCTAAATACAGGTCCTTCAAAAGACACTCAGTGGCCATAAATCCCCTCCCCAGGAGTTTCATCAATCAGGGGGAATTGATTGTTACCACAGGAAACGAGAGCTCCATAACCCACCCAGAAAAAATTTTGTCACAAACTATCATACCTCCCATCCATTCTTCTAAGGTCCCATTTGTCATTCCTCAAAACCATTTACTCTCTCCTAAGAGAGCTATATCTGTCTCCCCCTTTTCCTATTAAGATGGAATTCAGGGACACCTTGTGGCTCAGTTGGTTAAGCATCTGACTTCAGGTCATGATCCCAGGGTCCAGGGCCTGAGCCACATCGGGCTCCTTGCTCAGAGGGGAGCCTGCTTCTCCCTCTGCCTACTGTTCCCCCTGCTTGTGCTCTTTCTTTCTCTCTCTCTCTTTGACAAATAAACAACAACCAAAAAAAAAAAATTGTTAAAAAAAAAATGGAATTTAAGCCATCTTGGAGAGTTACTCTTTTTCCCTGAACAGCTCCTGTGTTATATGAGGTATCCATGTTAATCAACTCCTGGTTGTTTTTCTCTTGTTAATCTGTCTTTTATTACCAAGGTCTCAGCTAAGAACTAAGAAAGACAGAAAATTATGTTTTCTCCCCTATGATATCTATGTCTAGATCTACACACACACACACACACACACACACACACACACACACACACACAGTCACTTGCTGCTGATTCTGCTACAAAAACGATGCCTTACAAAAGGATTATTTTAAAATGCATACACTAATTTCAGCCAAGCCAAATATAGCCACAGAAGCAGACAAAAAGCTACTGAGTCTAATATACAATAAGATTATTGACTTATTCAATTGACTCTTAATGGGATGTTTGCCTTCAAAGTTCAAAGTTAAACAACTAAATGTAGGGGTGCCTGGGTGGCTCAGTAGGTTAAGCCTCTGCCTTCGGCCCAGGTCATGATCTCAGG
>LNAC01000137.1:5621588-5772029 GCA_002007465.1 Ailurus styani | reverse complement strand
ATCTCTCTCATAATTCTTCCAACTATAATTCCTTTTTTCCCTCTCTGGAACCATCACTATTATGAAGTCTGCATGCATCCCTCCCACCTTTTTCTATGTATTTTTGTATCTATAAATAAGTGTAATAATTTTGTCATTTACACCTTACTTAAAATGAACATATGGGAAAAAAAGAACATATGGAAGTATCAGCTTGTTTTTTTCTCTTAACTCTTTATTTTGAGATCTATTTATGTTGATACCTTTGGATCTGATTTTCCTTTTATCTGCGATATAGTATTCCACCCACTGGGTTTACAGAGCAAAAAAAAATCCATACAAGTAATACATGTATTACTATGTAGCCCCATATAATTTTCCAGCAAGATTTTGTTCATTTTTATTCTGTTGTTTTAAATGAGGTAGGAATTCTGTCTCCTAGGCTATTTAGCATAGAAAATATGTGTGCTCACAGATAGCTACTAATTAGGAACTAGAGGGTGGATGGTCAAGTTCCAGATTTACCTATAACCAATTATGCTAACATGAGTTTGTCACAGTCCACTTATGTATTACTTGGAATGAGTGGGTGTCAGAGGAGAAAACCACAATGTCCAGAACAGTCACCTTTCCCTTCATTTTCATACTCCATCCTTCTGAGTTGGTAAATGTAAAACTTCAGAACCACTAAAGCAGAGGGGAGTAAAAATTAATAGCACTTTCAGATAGAATTTCCTGGCTCCGTTTAGGGCTAGAAAACAGCAATTATTTACACTTAACAACTAATATAGACAGCCAGCCTTTATCATGCACAGATGGAAAGGCATGTGATTTGAAGGGTGTGAGGTCACCCCCCCCCCACCTCATACAAATGCAACACAATACCATGACCTTGCCTCCCATCAGCTCACCAGAGGTCTGAATTTACCTTCCCCTAGGATTGTTTAGGTAAGTCTCAGTGGCAAAATGGAGTATAATGGGACACTGACTGGCTTGTAGAGAAACACTACACTATCTTAATAAAATATTCTTTGCTTTGATACCTTCCCTGCACATCTGTATGATCTGCCCCTTCTCTTCTTCAGCCTCACTGCTACCATATCCATTGTCACTCATTTAATCTCTTTTAGCATTTTTTAAAAAACTTTTCAGCACACCAAGCTCCTTTCTAAGACAAAGGCTTTGCTTGTGGTGTACTCTCCGCCTAGAATAGCTTTCCCTTTCTTTCTTTTTTTTTTCCCCTACTCATTGTTCAAATTTTAATTTAAAAACTCAAACCAGGTTAGGTACCTAAGCTATATAACTTCAAAACACCCTGTACTTGACAGTAGCACTCACTGCAATTTTAAGTAAATAGTTTTAGTGGAATACTTTAGTTGACACCTTTCTTCCCTCAGCAATTCTGAGCCGTATCTGTCTATTCCACTCTGTCCAGTGCAAGGCGTGGCATACAGTAGAAACTCAATAAATAGAATCAATGAAGGAAACTGTCCTCAAAAGGCTGGCCCTCTAGTGAATCAAGTGAAAAGTTGTAAGAAACCAACTGAATATTTTTTATGATTCTAAATGCAACTTTTATGAAACACAATGTCGTGAAAATTTGTTGTTCCTCATCTTTCCCCTCCCACTTCTCTTTGAATTAATCATTGGGTGGTACCCAAGATACTTTTCTTTTCAGATGAAATAGGTTTCTTTTGTTATTTTTCAATGCATTTTTTAAATCAAAAGAGAGAAAAATCAACTAATGTGTCAAATTCCATACACCACCCAGAGTATGCTTCGTTTTGTGATACTTCTGGTCTGCAGTCTTTCATCTTTTCTTCTCTCTCTCTCTCTCTTCTTTTTTTTTTTTTTGCTACCATACAGCTTTCACAAGAATAACATGATTCCCCTTGACAGTGTTGTTTATCTTTTATTATCTCAATATAGACATTTAAATCTGTGTTCACTCAGTTTAGAAACCCAGAGAGGGTGTGTGTGTGTTTGTGTATACACACATATATACACTAAGAACAATATATAAATTATAAATAATAAATATATAAATTTATAGCATGTAATATCATGTATTACAGAAATAGACCATGCCTTAGATAGGGCTCTTTCTTAAATTTACAAGTTTACAAGATGGATATCTTTACAACTTCCCTCTCTCCTTCCCCAGAGAAAAGTTCTAAACTAATCTATTTTATGTGGGTAGTAGAAAAACTCAAGCCCAAGTCCTAGATAAAATGACATGCTTGGCTTCAGCCTAAGAAAAAAAGGTCTCACTGAAATAAGAGATTCAGAATTTGAACCAGCTGAGTGATTTTCTTCCATGTAAGTTAATAATTAGGTCTGTGGTTCTCAAATGTCCATGTGTAGAAGAATCAGCTGGAGGGCCTGTTAAAACACAGACTTTAGGATTCAGCATGTCTGAAATGGGGCCTGAGAATTTGCCTCTCTGATAAGTTCTCAGGAGATGGTGATGGTGGTGGCCCACTTAGGCACCTTGAAAACAACGACATTAGATAGTTCACAGGTAGAGATGCTGTGAAAACAAACTATGTACAAGGGATTAAGCTGTCAAAGAAAATGTCTTTGCAAAATGACAGGGATGAGTGTTCTTGATGAAATGCTCAGTAGGATGGACAGAATTCTGGAAATGTTCCACTGATGACTCAGGAAAATGTGTATCTCCTGTCCAGCCCAGTAGAGTGGCTTATAGTGATCGCCCCTATAACATTGCTTTAGCAAATTTTTCTGCCATTTTCCCCCATATATTCCAGAATCCTTGGTACAGGAAAGCAACTCTTGAGAAAACATTAATATAATTTGTTGAACTTACACTGGCCTCAAGAAGAAAATGAATATGATAAATGATAAGACAATAAGTTTTACTCACTGCAAAGTTATAACAGGGTAGGATCTGGACCAATTATATTTTGAATTCCTTTAAATAATTATTATAAAATCTACATTTAAAATTTCTTTGATATGATCCTATATACACTTTTCTTTTGGAATGCTTTAGTTATTTCTGAATTGGTGTGTTCCATTAAAATGAAGCTAAGATCTTAACATTAATGTCACATACACACAAGAAAATCTACCTTTGACTGAGAAAGATCCTCAATTAAATTAGAAAGGAAATTAAAATCTCCAAGTAGACCAAAATTAAAAGAGGTAATAAAAGATGAGAGATGTTTTAATAGGGATTCGTGGCTTATGTTATGGGGGTAAACCTGTCCTGTAATTCAAAGACTTGAGTTCATGCTCCAGTTCCCAGTTAACTATGTAACTGGAGCATTAAGTTACTGGAGCATTAAGTTAGGCTCTCTGAGTCAACATACTCATCATCACAGTGATTTATAGGAAACTTCTGATAAAATGTCTTGCACATAGTATATGATCTGTACTTTTTTCCCTTTTTCTTCATGTTCTCACAATTCTGGTAAGTTAACTTATGAAATGGAATGATGGGAAAAAATGCCCAGGGGTTCACCACATATTCTCTTCAATGTATTCAGACCAAATTTTGTCTATTTCCACTAAATATAAGGTAATTTTTCAAACTCCAGCTGAGATGAACATAAATTGCATTTTTTCTGTTTCTTTAACATTGACTTTCTAATATTGCTACTTTTCTGAATATAACTGTTCTTGAGGAAGAATTTTTTAAAAATTACAGGATCTGAAAGTAATTAGGGACAGAAGAGGTAAAAAAAAAAAAGGAGAGAGGGAGAGAGAGAGTAAAATGAAAAAGCCACTAATAACATCATATCAGATAGTGATTTGAACCTTCTTTTACCATAATGAAGAAAAGTTCAAAGTAAATAAGAAGTAAAATCTTATCCCTGCAACCTCCAGAGAGTTGAGAACTTGCACATAAAATCTCAATCACTATTCAATAGGGAAAAATAAAAGTAAATTATATTTTTCTTCCATCGAGAAGAAAATTTCATTTCTGAACTTCTAATCACGGTCACATAACAAGATTTTTTTTTTTTTTTTGGAAGCTCAACTCATCAGTCATCTTAAAAGTCTTTTTCTTTTTTTCTTTTTACTATTTGATAGTGGAGATGTAAGTAAATAGGAGAAAAAATGAAGCTGTCTTATCATTTTTTACCATCCAAATCATTCATCTCACTTATGGCCTAGATGACTTCCCTAACAATAATAATATCTCAGATGCAATCTTACAAGCCTATCCAATCACTTTAATGAACTTCCACCTAGTCTGAAAAATAAAATGCCCTTTATGTCTAATTTAATGGTCAGAGATAAAGTTGTCTGGATTTCTCTTCTAAACTTCCTGGCCTAGCAGTCACCATCAGCTTCAATCCCTTTCATATAATGAGAAAAAAATTGAAATAAACTGGAGAGCCTTGAGCCATTATAATGGTTAAATCATATTTCTCTACTTTTTATGCCATGTATCTATATTTCTGCTATATAATAGCAAGGGGACTTAGGAAAGGGACAGCGAATAAATGAAGGAATATTGCAAGATAATAACTACAATTCTCTTTAAAGGTCATCTATAGATGAAAAAGTATAATGTTCTATTAATACTGCTTGTCATTTTATGACCGGGCATCATTTCCTTATAGAAATGTATTCCAGGGGTGCCTGGGTGGCTCGGTCGTTAAGAGTCTGCCTTTGGCTCAGGTCATGGTCCCAGGGTCCTGGAATCAAGCCCCACCTGGGGCTCCCTGCTCAGCAGGAAGCCTGCTTCTCTCTCCCCCACTGCCCCTGCCTGTGTTTCCTCTCTTGCTGTCTCTCTCTCTGTCAAATAAATAAATAAAATCTTAAAAAAAAAAAATCCCAGATATTACATTTTTCCTCTCCCCCCCCAAAAAAACAGACTAACATCTGACAAAATATTAATCTTGAGAAATGCCTTGCCTTGCAATAAACTTATAAGAAGAAAAAAATATTCTGAATGACGAAAAATGTTCTTTTGCAAGTTGCCAAGAATTATCTCATTTCTTTCCCTTTGGTTTTCTCTTGTCATCTAATCTCTGAAAACTCTTTGTCAGATCTTTTCATCCAAAATAAGATCAAACAATATCCTGCCCTTCCCTGTAGTATAAATGTGAGTCAAATGGGTATATTAATTTAATAATATATAGAGAATATTATTAAATATTCTCATTTTTGTTGTCTGAATATCAACATATTGTTATTTGTACAATATTATTTAACATAGCATATTAATTTATATTTATATACTAATTCATAAGTATTATAATGTAATTTATATTTAATGTTTTATCATTAAATATTATATTATTATTTTCTTTCATATTGGATAGTTAATTATTTTTACTATGTAAAATAATGCTCCATGAACATTCTGGTAAGTAGCATTTTATGAATATCAATAATTATATCTTCTTAACAATTGTACTTTGAATATTGCAATCTGGCTCAGAGTATTTATCCAATGAACACAAATAGAATCTTACTGAGCTGTGGAAATATTAAAAATTCTTGAGATAATAGTCAAAGAACTACCTTTGTTATATTTGATACAAAGACCATATTTGATACAGACACTTCAAAGAAATATAAATCCTCACTGAGAATGCTTAGGCCCACTTGAAATTTAATAATAGGTTGGCTTCTTTCATGTGTTTTATCTTCTATGTTCTGGTCATTTCTTAGTATAGTCAGATTGCTTCTTGGTATCCGTCTTTATGTGCCTCATGCACATCTGCCTTCTAAAGGATCACACCTCTCTTGAGAAACTTCTTTTCTCCCTTTATCCATTTTACTTTAATACAATGGCTTATTTTCGTCAGGGACTGGTTCTGTGCTTTATTAGCCAGAATACTTAAAATAAGTATTTAATTAAGATGTTACTATGTGACCAGCACTGTGATGTACACTATGGGAAAATACTGAATTAGTATATTTCTGTGTCACTTGAAAATGTGCTGATTTCTATCATTAAGTAACCGACATTGTGTAAGGTAATCAGGAAGAGCCCTAAAAACAGCTCGGAGTTCAGGCTAAGAAACAGGATAACACAGGGCAGACTAAAGGAATTGGGAAACTTTCATGGAAGGATTGGGACCTGGAAAAGCTCTGAAAAATTAGTGAAATCTGAAGGAAGAAAGAGAGGTCCATATCTGGTCAAAGAGGAAAGGCATCACAAGACACCGTCCTGACAGATTCAAGACATTCTGTGAGGAAGTAGTAATGAAATGTTAGCTATGTAAAGTCTGAAAGTCAAAAGGAAAAATTGGGGCAAGAAGAAAGGGTCATAAGATGAAATACATTTCAATGACTCTAATATGCCAAGGATGTGTTTCTCCAAAGTTTCCATTTCATGGAACACATAGAAAATGGCATTTATATGACATGTGGGTAAAGCAATGAGGCTATAAATGATTGGATGTGATTATCCTGGGGTTTGTAACACCTCAGGTGCAGCCTGCCTGCCTTAAAGACAGAAGGAAGGAATGAATCATCCCAGCAAATCTAATCCTCAGACCAGGGAAAGCCTGTGAGAAAGCTCTGGATATGCTTAACAACCCAAGGTTGCTACTAACTTGTCCTGTTCTTGTCCTCAAGGGACCAACTTTAATAAAACAGAGAATTGGGGAAATGAAATTGTAGTCAGTCTCAAAGGATATCTCTGATAGCTGATCAGAGAAGATTTTTCTTTTCTTTTTTTAGTCAGCTGAGATTTTAGAAATATTCAACTCAAACACTAGTCTTCCTCATTTAGTACAGAGTCTTTCTTAAACCCATATCTTGTCTCGATAACTTGCTATATAGTCAAATGGCTTTGTGTGTAAGTAGCCAATGAGGTAGGCATGAGTAAATTGAATGATTGGTTAAACTGATCTAAAAATTTGGAAGTAAAATATGTTTATGTCAGAGTCATAACAAGATCACCAAAAGCTTAATCAACAGAATAAAGTTCCATTATAGCAAATCTAGCACACTGTTAAGTTGTCTGTGTCAACACCATGTGGAATTCCATAATAAAGTTAAATGGAAATATGCAGAATCTTACATCTTAGCCGCTCATTTTAAATATATGTGAAGGAGAACCAGTGAAGTGAAGTAACCTATTTAAAGTCCCTTAAGGGGATGCCTGGGTGGCTCAGTCAATTAAGTGTCTGCCTTCAGCTCAGGTCATGATCCCAGGGTCCTGGGATACAGTCCAGCATCAGGCTCCTTGCTTAGCTGGGAGCCTGCTTCTCCCTCAGCCTGCTACTCCCCCTGCTTGCACGTGTGCTCTCTCTCTCTCTCTCTCTGACAAATAAATAAACCAATACAAATGAAAGAGAGAGAAAGAAATAGAGAAAGGAAGAAAGAAAGGAAGAAAGAAAGAAAGAGAAAGAGGAAGAAAAAGAAAGAAAAGAAGAGAAAAGAAAAGAAAAAAAAAGAACCTTAGGGAACTGAATATCAAAGACAGAGCTAGAACCCAAGTTTCTTTACACCCAGTCCAAGGTTCTTGATAGGATACTGCACTGATTTGTTGGTAATTTTATGTGAATATTAGAACACAATCAAATCACGTCCCAATACTGCCAAGTCATCACATTTGAAAGGTTCCGTTGGAGCCAGTCCTTCCATTCCACTGTCTTTATCTGGTGCTATAGGAATGAAAGCAAAAGGTATCAACTCTCACTGTGTAACATATCAACTCAATATTAATAGCTAAAATAAGAGCTATGTATTTAGCTTATGATATTGTGTGTTAGTAACTTGGATGGGCTCAGGTGAGTGGTTCTTCTGATCCTAGTTGCACTCACTCATGTGTCCTTGACCAGGTACTGGGTCAGTTGGGAGGCTGGTTGGTACAGGGGGGCTTCACCCGAGATGGCTCATCTCTGTTCCATCTGGTCTTTCATCCTTCACCAGCCTAGACAGAATTTGGTAACATGGTGACCAGGCAGAAGTCAAAGAGAGAGAGCAGAAGCATTCAAGGCCTCTTGTGGCCTATGCACACAAGTAGGATAATATCAATTCTGCCACATTTTATCGACCAAAGCGAGTCAAAAGGTGGATAATAGAATCCTATGTCTTGATGAGAGAGGTGCAAGTAAGCTATTTAGAGCACGAACAGAGGGAAGGAAAAACTAGGGTCTAGTTGCAAATAATCTATTGTAGAGAGGAAGGGTTTTCATCAATATTCTTCCTTATATTATACGATGTAAGAAATAACTGAATTGGATGGGGTACCCGGCTGGCTCAGTCAGAAGAGCATGCAACACTTGATCTCAGGGTCATGAGTTTGCACTCCATGTTGGGTGTAGAGATTATGTAACTAAATAAGTAAATAAACTTAAAAAAAAAATCACTGAATTGGAATGTTGAATTCAGTGCTTTCAGTTTGTATTCACCTAAATCTTGCGGCTATAGAGTCAAGATCCTTAAATATATACTTGGCAGAGGTGGGGTGGAGAACGGACTGTAAAAAAATCATTTTTAAAAAAAATGATTTAAAAATTAGCAACATTAGTGATGGTGAAAGGGAAACAAAACTAACAAATTGAGACTGTATTACTTCAAGTAAAAACATGCGAGACCTCTTCTTCCTACATTTGCATTGCCTTTCTCGGCTGCTTTCCTGGATCTTCTTCCTCCCCAGGACCTGCAAAGAAACACTGAGTTGCCACAGAATTCTGTCCTTGGAATTTTTCTTTTCTCCCTCTATATTTTCAAATTAGACGTCATCAGTCCTGTCACCTTAAATATCGCAAATATGCCAATGGCTGTCAAATTATTTTGCCAACTCAGAGCTTTCCTCTAAAATCAGATTTATAAGCAACAGCCTACTGCCCATGTCCTTTAGTAATTTAAGCTTACCTTGGATTAAACTAATCTATAGAACTGATCCTTTGTGCATAAACAAATGAACACATCAAATCAAATCCTTCCCAAACTTTTATTCATCAAGGTTAATTACCCAATGTCCAAGTAAAAACTATTTCTTTCCTAAATTCTTCATATCCATCCATTAAATTTTTTTAGGTTTATATTTACGTCTACAATACACCTCAAATCCGACTACAGTTTCCTAACATACTGATTAGTTCAATGACCATTTGCTGTTACCTCCAACAACTCTCACACCATCCTCCCTGGTTCCTAAAGTCCATCCTCCAAGAGTAACCAAAATAACCTTTTAAAAATTTACAGTCGACCATGTCACTTTCCTACCTAAACCTTACTAGTAGTACGCCACTTTATTTAGATTAAAACTTGAACTCCTTGCTTACTATAACCTAAATGGTTACATTTAACCTGGATGTTACCTGTATATCTCTAACTTCTTATTTACTATCCCTTATGATGTTGCATCCGGGCGTTTATACTTATCGTTCCTTCCACTTATGAATCTCTCTGTCCAAACTTCTGCATGACTGCCTTCTCATTGTTTGGATCCCAGCTCAAACGGAATCTCTGAGAGGTCAACCCTAGCTCCTCTATGCAGAACCACTCCTATTCCAATTACTCTACCATATTATGTTACGTATTTTTAGCAGTGAAAAGTAACTGAAATCCCTACTTATTTTCTTAATTTTTCATTGTCTATCTCCCTCCTTTAGAATATAACTTCATGATAACAAGGATTCTATTTTGTTTGCCACTATTCTCATAGGATATGCTTGACAAATACCAACTAACAGCCAATATTTTACAAAAATCTACTTACTCAAATATCTGGGGCAAACTCTCTTGCCCGTCCCTACTGTCACCCTTGCAAAACTGACTCAGTGAGAACTCAATATATATTATCAAATCTCTCAGTAAAAGAAGTAAACCTTTATGTAGAGAAAATATTAGATTTAAACATAACTATCTTATATTGTAAAAATTAGCTAAAGTTTGTTGTTATGCTTTCAAGTCAAGGTAGAAATTAAATCTTTCACATTCCTTAGAATCACCATTCCTACCTCCTTCCTCAAATTTCTTTTAAAATGATCATAGGGGTGCCTGAGTGGCACAGTCAGTTAAGCATCCGACCCGTGGATTTGGCTTAGGTTGTGATCTCAGGGTCATAAAACTGAACCCCGTATAGGGCCCCATGCTCAGCACAGAGTCAGTTTGAGTCTCTCTCCTTCTCCCTCTGTCCCTTCTGCACATGTTCTCTCTAAAATAAATAAATAAATAAATCTTTTTAAAAATTAAATTAAATGACCATAAATGTTATAAAGATACAGATTAATTTATATGAATAAATATGAAGATATTTGACAGAACAATTAGATTAAATGAGCTAAATGCTATTCTAAACTCATATGCTATTTTGGTATTATAAATATCTTGTCTAAAATAACATTAATGTTAATTTTTCTAGGACCATGGAAGCAAAACCTGAATACCCAGGAAACCAAAGATATGGAACAAAAGTAAATAATCCAATGTAATGTCTTTTTTAAACTCAAAATTGTCAAAAACACATCGCAGACTCATTTTGAACTGAATTTCATAGATTATAAATTTTTTAGATGGCAGTTAACTTTAGCAAAATATTTTTTATTTTAAATTAAGTCTTAAATGTCTGAATATAAGATAAAACACTACAGGTATTAGCTAATTGCTTCCTTATTCAGTGTGGCATGAAAAATTTAACACCCAAAGTATTTTCTCCTCTATAAATTATTGAATGGAAGAGCTCAGATAGTACCATTATTTTTGTTCATTTGAAAATTGACACTGTACAGATAGGGACAGGGCTTGTTTTTTCCTTTAAACAGCTAAAGAAAATAGTAAGTTTATGTTTGACAGTGCCTGAATCTGAATAAGTTTAAATACTTGTCAAGATAAGACATGGCAATGCTTTCTGTCTTAACCTGTAAGATTTACTGCAAAATCTGTAAAGCAGATTTGTATTTCCTCAAGCTCACTGTCATTATCTGTGTGATAGCACTATCCTGTTTTTTGGGTTTTTTTGTTTTTGTTTTGTTTTGTTTTGTTTTTTGCTGTTTAGATACAAAACCATACTACAATTCTCTGGTACAATGGAAAAAGAAATCCAGTAATACCGAACTTAGTGTCTCAGTTCTCAAGATTAGCACCTTTCAGAGTTAACCAATATGTATTTTATCAATAAGATGCCAAGGTCTGTACCATGGTGAGGATATTAAAGAGGGTGAAACTGTAGGAAATAAAACTGTAAAAATTTGGCATGACCTTAAAAAATAATACCAAAACAATTCTGAAAGAGAAAACAGAAAAGAGGCAACCCGTCAAAACAAATAAACAAAAAAGATATTTCTCCTACAAAAAGAAAGGAAGGAATTCCATTAATAACCATGATGTAGTTACAGGAAATGAATTTAGCCTACAGCTTTAAACAACTAGAAAACTGGAGAGAATATATTAATCAAGTATTCTCAGACATTGGACAATGGATATAAATGACTATGATACCTGAGAGAATGGAAGTAAGATGAATTCTAAAATTGTTTTGGGTTATTGTATGGCCTGAAGGCAGGTTCCATACTACAGGGCGGAGGTAGAACTCAACCAGAACCCAGCAGTCTCACTGTGTGCAGGAGACATAGATGAATGTTTATGGAAGTGGAAGCAACCAGAATTAACAGAGCAGAATGCTAGAGAAAAGAGAACTTCGCAGAGAATCCTGTAGATACACAAACAGGGGGTCTCTCCAGGCCTTTAGCTGAATGCTGATCAGTGTATGTGAGAGGAAATTAGCTGAAAAAGAACCACTGGAAAGAGGTAAACAGAACTTTTCCGGAATTTATTGTGTGAATAATTTGCGCTTCTCCTAAGCTTCATACTTTAGGGTGCACTGGGCAGAGTCCTCAGAAGATAGTACCTTATTTTTGGAGGTCAGCTAGTCTTAGACTAAAACCTAGTCTGGACCCACCCCAAAAGAATTAAAAAAACAAGTCTCAAAAAGATCAAACGGAGCCCAAATAATTTAATTGTCTGCCAGGACTAAAGTCAAATGCTAATGAAAAGAAAACCCACAATCCCACATTCAGCGATATAAAATTCACATTGTCCAGCATCCAATGAAGAAACTGAGAGGCATTTGGAAAAGCAGGATAGTATGGCCCATACCAGGAAAATACGAGTCAACAGACACAGAGTCAGAAACAGCGGTGAAAATGGAATTATTAGATAAGGTTGTTAAAACCACTGTTACAAATGTTAGAAATGTATTCCATATGTTTTAGAAAGTAGAGGAAAATAAGTATGATGAGAGAAATATATTCTTTAAAGGCCCACCTACAACATTTAGAGATTTAAGAAATACAATACATGAAGTGAAAATATACTAGATATGATTAACAACAGACCAGATTGTGCAAGAGAAAAATCAGTGAAGTTGAAGACATGCAATGGAAACTATCCAAAGTGAACCATAGAGAGAAAATAAACTGGAAGAGCAACAGTGACCTAAGAGACAATATCAAACATTCCAACATACATGCAATCGGAATGCCTGAAAGAGAAGAGAGGACCAAAAATATTAAAGAAGCAATAACCAAATATTTCCAAGAGTATCAAAAAAACCTAAACAGAAAACATAAAGAAGACCATGCCAAGGGACAGAAAAATAAAATTATTGAAAACCTGTGATAAAGAGAAAAACTTAAGAAATAAAAGCCAGGAAAAATAAAATAATTTTTCTAAAAACCATAAATCTTGACTGTTGATGAGATTTGGCATAAGCCACAGGTGTCTTTTGATCTCCAAATAAATAAGAATTCTTGAATCAAATGAAGGGTAGTAGATCATGTCACTACAAAATGTGCCACTTTGGCATAAGGATTATTTTGAGCTGACACAGCTGAGAAGAAGCAAAAGCAAGAAAACCTCCTTGCTCTCCTCTATTTGCCTAAAAGCAGAACATACATTTGTAAAGTATCCCTCCTCCTCTCTCTAAGGTTAATTCCTGAAGGCAACTTTAGATCCTATCAGCCTGGAGAAATCACCAGAGAAATCTACACAGCAAACTTCACTAATTAGCCTTTCTCTCAGTGCTTGTAAGCCTAAGAGTGTTTTCCTTTGTTTTGTCATTTCTCCATAAATGTTCTGTGCTTTGTTTAAGGTGCTCTATTAGCCAGAATTCTAAGCCACCCCTTGGAGTTGCTTATTTTTCCCTGGGTGTCTCCCATTTATACAGGAAGTATGCAAATGCCTAAATTTATGTCTTCCTCCTCTTGATCTGCCTTTTATTACTGAGATCTCAGCCAAAAAGTCAGAAGGGTAGGGGGAAAATTATTTTTCTTCCCTTAACATATATTTGGCAAGGTGAGGTGCTTATATAGAAAAGAGAGGAAACATGTTCAGGGAGTGATAAGTGAAATGAGGAGGAAATACAAACTGTACCATATGGTTTTATTTCCTAGTGCCCTATATTGTAGCATAACTATAGGATTTTTTAAAAACTATCTTGACTTTTTGTTCTTTTGGGGTTTTTTGTTTGTTTGTTTTTTAAGTAATTTCTACACCTAACGTGGGACTTGAACTTCAAACCCTGAGATCAAGAATCATACACTTTACCAACTGAGCCATCCAGGTGCCCTGCATAACTATAGGATTTTACAGGTCAAAAATTCCACAGAGATTATCTAGTCCTACATTCTTGATTTGTAGAAGAAGAAATGTGATAACAAAGGGAATATCTAAAATCAGATAGCTAGACAATGACAGAGATAAAGCCAAAACTCAGTTCTTTCTAAAAGAAAACAGCTTTTATTTTCATGGTTTCCTCTACAAGAATTGCCTAAATGTTAATTGAATATTTATACAAACAAATAAAAAACCTTGACCTCATCTCATATATACTCAAAAATTAGGATGAATCAGGCATCAAAATATGAATAGTAGCATAACACTTTTAGGAAAAAAACATAGAAGAATATCATTATGGCCTTGGAATAGGCAAGGAATTTTTTTGAAAAGGACTTAAGAAGAACTACCAATTTAAAAAAAAAAAAAGTTGATAAATAGGCCTTAGTGAAAATAAAGAATTTCTGTTCATCAAAAGACACTATGAACATGAAAAATGCAAGCCACATACTTAAAGATATATGGAATACATATTTCTGATAAAGGACCTATTATTCAGAACATATGCTATAAACTAAAATACAAAACAAAACAACCCTCAGGAAAAGACCCGGGAAGACACTTCACAAAAACAGTGTAAAGTCGCTAATAAGTATACAAAAAAAGTGCTTGGTATCATTACTCATCAAGGAAAGACAAATTAAAGCCACTATGAGAAACATCTACACACCAACAAAATGTCTGAAATTGAAAGGACTCACAAGGTTCTGGAACAACTGGATTCCCCTATCTTTATGATGGGAGAATCCACTGGTGCAAAACTTTGGAAAACAGTTTGCAGTGTCTCCTAAAGCTAGTTGTACATATATCTTAGGACCTAGCAATTCTACATCTGGTTATATAATCAAAAGAAATTAAAACATAAGAATTTACGCTATTTTAATTACAATAGTCCATCTGGCAACACAAATGTGCCAACTCTAGGACAGGTAAATGAAGAGTGGTATTTTCAAACATTAGCATATGATATGTCAATGAAGAGGAACATATTCCTGTGACCCAAGACAATGAATAAATCTCCCAGGCACAAGCTGGAACAACAAAAATCCAGAGTGTACTCTTCTGGGCAGCCATAGTGAAGAGAAATCCAGGACGACTGGGGCAAATTAAGTTTACACATACCATAGGATGCAGCCATTCTGCCCCTGATGACCTGTCCCACTAAAATTCTCACAAGTTCATAAGGGACCAAGTCAGAGGATATTCACTGCAATATCATGTGTTGTGGCAAGGAGTAAGAGACTGCCTGGGTGTCCTGTAGGAGAGTGGTAGGTAAAATATTGTGGACAGACCATGCAATCACAAAGTACAATAGATTAGGATACATAGAGCAAATTGAAAAAATATTAAAAACACAATGCTGAATTAAAAAAAAGGGGAACAGAATTAGGTCAGTGACACAGTTCCTCTTCTATAAATTACATGCAATAAAACAATAATGCATTTTGCGGGGCACCTGGGTGGCTCAGTGGTTTAAGCCTCTACCTTCAGCTCAGGTCATGATCTCAGGGTGCTGGGATCGAGGCCCACATCAGGCTCTCTGCCCAGCAGGGAGTCTGCTTCTCCCTCTCTCTCTGCCTGCCTCTCTGCCTACTTGTGATCTCTCTCTCTCTCTGTCAAATTAAAAAAAAAAAACAAAAACTTAAACAAATTTTTAAAAATGCATTTTTCTAGGGCACATACAAATAATATATGCATTAAAAACATATAAAAGTGTTCAAGGGGAGGGGGAAAAGGTGAATTATGAATAATTGGGAAAACAAAATAAGAAATGGGCTTTGCATGCACAAATGATGACAATGTGCCTTGAACCGAGGTGTGTGATTAATTCAATACCCTTCACCTGGTGTCCAAAAAAAGAAAGAAGAAGAAAGAAAGAGAAAAAAAAAAAAGATGCAGAGGGTAAGATGACAAAGGTGAGAAGGGTAACAGCTCTATGAACATCAAACACACATGGCAGTGCATTTTGTCTCATTTTTTTTTTAACATCCCTTTGCAAATAGGCTTGGGGATCCAGCAGTGAAAAATGAATGAGACTCTGTGAAGAAAATGCTGTGTTATAAAAATAAAGCTCTGTTTTACTTCTACTTTGATTTCTGAGGCAGGTCACAAAGTGAAGAGAAACAGGATTCTGTCATTTGTCTGGAGCAAGCCTATATAAAATTTCCCAATTTAGAATAGGAAAGGAACTCAGGGTTCATTTAGCTCCATCGTCTCAATTTAAGAATACAGAAACAGTGGGCCACAGTGCTTAAGTGACTTGCCTGAGACACACAGTCTGTAGGTAGAATAACCGAAGCTAGAATCTCATTGTCTGTCCCTAGTCCATGAGGTTGCTTCGGTTTGCCCTACTGAGCTCACTGCCTATATCAGAGACAGGGAGGCCACAAACCATGGTGACAAAACACTCAAAGATCCATATAAAATTACATCTCATCTAACCTGAAACTGTTTAGAATACGTTATTCCAGGTGACTGATTTTGAGTTTCTTTTATGGAAAACACACTTTATTTCAATTTTATTTATTTATTTGAGAGAAAGAGAGATTGTGAGAAAGAGAGCACACAAGCAGAGGGAGGTGCAGAGGGAGAAGCTGACTCCCCACTGAGCAGGGAGCTGGATGCGGGGCTCTCTCTCAGGACCTCGGGATCATGACCGGACCCGAAGGCAGACGCTTAACCGACTGAGCCACCCAGGTGCCCTGGAAAACCACACTTTTAGTTTCAGTACTTACTAATTAAGTTGTTTATTCAAAATATTATCACTCCCTTTTTGGCTTGGGTAAATAATTTGAAGGAAATTTTAATTTATATTCATTTAAAGGAAGTATTTCATGGTTCTCATTTGGAACTCAAGTCACTATTTGTGACCACAGATGAAGAAGGTACAGAAGATTCTGCCAGATCAGTTCTCATCCCAAAGTTATTACTCAGAAATTGTATGGTTTGATGGTTTTCTTGCTTTATGCCACTTTGTCTTACAGCTTCAGTACTATTACTAATAATAATTTTGGTCACCAAGAGTTGTTAATTAGCTAGGTCTATCTAACAAAATTTTAGAATTACCATTTTGGATAAGTTTTTGAAATTATAACTAATAGGATGTACATTTCATTTATAGAAAATGTGTATATGGAAAGAGATATTGTGTTGCCCCCACCAGCACCGGTCCCACCTCTTCCTCACTGTAAAGCAACCACAGAATTTGCATGGGATTGACCTCATTCCTCCTCCAGAGTTGTCTCTGGAGTAAACTGATGAGTTTGATGCTTCCCATATGGTAGTGACTGACCCACCATTGGGCAGCAATATCCAATCAACCCAACCCATTCAGTTTGGGTGTTCTTCTGACCTTGGCGTCTGTGTCTGTTTTTGATTCATCAAAGCAGATGAAGAACCAAACTCTCTTTCATGGTCAAGGCTAAGCTAAACTGCCAAGTTTGGTGTGCAGATATGTGGTCTAGAACCACAGCTGCCACCAGGCTTCAAGAAGCAAGCCATTCTGAGGATCAGGCCTTCACACAGAAGAGGAGACAGAGCTGGAAACATTTCAGAGGATGAGAACTGACTCCCGTGATGCGACTATGCCAGAAAGCCACCCTGCTCTGAATTTTTCTATTTCATAAGGCAATACACAACTCTTCTTTTTAAGCCATTATCAATTCTTGTGGTATGTGCAACCAAAACTACCTAAAATGAGTCAACCTGTAATTTTACTATTGAGATATAACCACTGCTAGCAATTTGGTTTAGAGACGCTCAATCTTCTGCATGTGTTTGTATGTTTGGGTTAAAATAACGTTTAAAACGAAGTTGGGAATCAATAATACATACAGTTTTGTAGGCTGTTATTTTGTTTTAACAAAGATGTCATGACTATATTTGCATGTCATTAAATTTAAATCACATTATTTGTAATGACTTCACATTACTTCTTTATATGCTTGTGTCATAATTTACTAAATCTAGACTTTATATTTGGACACTTTGGTTGCTTCTAATTTCTTGCTGTCTAAACAGCAATATAATGAACTTTGCAGCTATATTTTCTGTCATATTCATGCTGATTACTTTTAAATAAATACTAAGAAATGTGACAATTATAGGGTCAAATACTGTGCATAAGTTACCTAAGGATTTTGACTTACACATCAACTTGCCCTCTAAAAACACAATTCCATCCTCAAAAAAAATGCATAATAGTGTTCATTTCAATATTACCTACATGATACAGTTCTTGGTGGGAAAATAATGATAAAAACTTCTTCAAAGGTATAAAAACTATAATTGACAAAATATTGTATACTATAAGCAATATTGCTGATATTAATAATATAATAGTTAATAAAAATATCTATCATTATTTGATAGCAATTTATTTTGTGTCAGGTTCTTTTAAGGTTTTTCTAATTTTATCCCTCACAATGTTCCAGAAAGTTGGGTATTATTAACATTTTAAATAGGAAAATATAGATTTAGAGTGCAAATAAGTTTCCTGAGATAGCATAGCTAAAAAATTGAAAAACAACTCAATTATACTATTGTTCAATCTAACAATCTCTGGGGAGCAGAACTCAAAAGATGCCCTGGAAAAGTCCAAACGGGATAAGGAATATGAGTTTTATAGAAATTACAATCAATCCGGGGGTACCTGGGTGACTCCACTGGTTAACTGTCTGCCTTAAGCTCAGGTCATGATCCTGCAGTCCCAGGATTGAGCCCCACGTTGGGCTCCCTGCCAAGTGGGGAGTCTCCCTCTGCCCTCACCCCACTTGTGATCTCTCTCTCTCTCAAGCTCTTTCTCTCTCAAATGAAGAAACAAAATCTTTTTAAAAAGAAAAAAATTATAATCAATCAGTAGATCAATTTGGTAGTACAAATATTTTTGTCACATTAAGTCTTCCAAGCAATGAACACAGGATGTCTTTCTTTTTTCTTCCCCACTGCCCCCTCCCCCAGAGAGAGCCCATGCAGATGCACGAGTGGGGGATGGGGCAGAGGGAGAGAATCTTCAAGCAGACTCCTTGCTGAGCATGGAGTTCAAAACTGGGCTGGATTTCACAATCCTGAGATCATGACCTTGAGCTGAAACCAAGAGCTGGAGGCTTAACCGACTGAGCCACCTGCCCCAGACTGTTTTCTTACTTTCTTTTTTGGACAGTTCATTATTAGTGTATAGAAGCTTAACGTATTTTTATATGTTGATTTTATATCCTGCTACTTCGCTGAATTCATTTATTAATTCTAAGAGGTTTTTGTTTTTGTTTTCCTTTTTTGGTAGAGTCTTTAGTGTTTTTCTAAGTATAAAATCATGTCATTTGCAAACAGATAATTTTACTTTCTCCTTTCTGATTTGGATGCCTATAATTTCTTTTTTATTGCTTAGTTGCTCTGGTTAGGACTTCTAGTACTATATTGAGTAGAAGTGGCGGGAGTGAGCTTCCTTACCTTGTTCCTGATCTTTGTGGCAAAGTTTTCAATTTTTCATTCTAAGGTAATGATAGCCACGAGCTTGTCATGCATGACCTATAGTGTTGAGTTAAAATCCTTCTAACCTTGTTTTTTTAGAGTTCTTGTCATGAAATGATGTGATTTTCATACTTTCTTTTGTTAACGTGGTCTATCATTCTAATTGATTTGGATATGCATCTCAGGGACCTATCCCCCTTGGTCATGGTGTATAGTCCTTTAAAGAACAACTTTTGAAATTGGCCTAAATATCATACATAGGATGAAACTTTTATAAAAGAGCTCTTAAATTTAGGTTGCTTTTTGTTGAAAATCATTTGTATATTTTTAATATTCAAAGTATTTAGAAGTATAACACACACAGGACAGTTTTTGAAACTTTTAGCAAAATGTAAATATTAAAAATCAACATTTGCTTCCAAACAGGAAGGTATTAAAATTTATATCAAAATGAAGTATGAATCTTAAGATTGATAAGTATAATAATGCACAAATTTAATTCTTAAATTCTATAATTAAACTTGGGAATACCTTAAATTTGAGCAAAAATATTTCTAGAAATTCTATTTTTGTTAAAGGCATTTATATTCTAAATCAGCATGAAATTGAAATAGACAATTCTACAATTTACTTTAAAAATGTCTTTAGGGTGCCTGGGTGGCTCAATCAGTTAAGTGTTTGCTTCAGCTCAGGTCATGATCCCGGGGTCCTGGGATCGAGTCCCACATCATGCTCCCTGCTCAGTGGGGAGTTTGGTTCTCCCTCTGCCCCTCTCCCATTTATGCTCTCTCATAAAAATAAATTTAAAAATCTTAAAAAAAAGTTGTCTTTAAAAATAATTTTTCGTCACCCGGCTAGCTCAGTCGGTAGAACATGAGACTCTTAAAGATAATTTTTCAAGCAAGATACTTGGAGTAAAGAAGGACAGCATCTATAAAAATTTTGTATAGATAGATTTCCACATTTCAAAACAAAGCAAAATTTGGTGAGAATATTCTCTATTTAGCAGGATTTGATCTTGTTTAACAAAGTATATTAGCACCTATAGTGTAAACATTTTCTCAGCTAAAAAACCTTGTAACAAATCAATTAAAGAGGTCAATATCAAATATATTAATGATAAAATGCAACTGTGAAAATGATTGCAGTCATATTAATTTCACAAAAGATTGTAAGAAATCTATTCTTTAGAAAAATACTAAAATATACGCGAAAAAAAAGACTAAAAATGTGATCAAAGTGCACAAGCACATTCCATAATTATTGTTTGTTATTTTAATGTTTCAGATCATTAAGAAGAAAAACTTTTTATTTTTCTTCAGTGTACACTGATGTAACTTTAATTTTTTTTTTTTTAAAGATTTTATTTATTTATTTCACAGAGGGAGAGAGATCACAAGGAGGCAGAGAGGCAGGCAGAGAGAGAGAGGGGGAAGCAGGCTCCCCGCCGAGCAGGAAGCCCGATGCGGGCCTCGATCCCAGGACCCTGAGATCATGACCTGAGCCGAAAGCAGAGGCTTTAACCCACTGAGCCACCCAGGCGCCCATAACTTTAATTTTATAGGAATTTTTGTTTCATAAAATAATTTTATCTAAGACTTTTTGTATCTACAGTATAATACAACCAATTTGTTAGCCAATTAATATTCAAATATATATATAAAACAAAGGGACACTAAATTTTTATATAGGTGTTGTAAATACATATATTCAAATACACAACTATATGTGTGTGTATAAAATTGCAATTATTAAAAAAAATGTAACTATTTTTAGCATCTCCTTTATTTTCAGAAGCGTCCTAGTGTGGACAATAAGTTATATGGCCACCCTAATAAAAAGAGTCCATTTCCAATAGTTATTCAAAACTAAGCCATGTGCTTTCATCGTAGGTTTATCAAGGACATATAATTCTCATAAGATGGGAAGCTTTGGGGTTTGAATCTATTTCTGAGTCGGTAAAGATGGTTGAGAAAGTCAATGGCCTCATGGCAGTTCCCCAGCCTACAGACTGGATATCATCAGAAAACTGACAGAGGAATTTGGTTTCTAAGTCACAGCACTGAGCAGGGGAGGGGGAGTGTTCCAGCACTCAGTGGCAGATACCAGCTAGAGTGGAGTTCCAAGTTGGTGAGTGCTCTTTCATGGCTCTTCTCTTCTTACCCTACCGACTTACCCATCTGCTTCTTACCCATGGGCTTCCAAATAGCACTGCAAGTGTTCTAGAAACTCAATTATGTTAGCAGAATCAGATGGCAGAAACTGGTATTCTCTTTAGAATGCCACATGTTTTCAGCTGTGGTCAGCCCTACAAAATTTAGAAAGGACTTTCATTTTTCTTCTATAGACAGTACCAACGTAGGGGCCTTGTAATTTACACTATGTTCATTACTAACTTCCTCATTTAGAACTTCACAAAGTCAGATGGCCTGTGGAGCAAGGAAACAGTAATGAGCTAGCGTCTGCCAAAGTTAGGGCAATAATGATTTTAAGGTCATGGACTGGCAGAATGCTGAAGGAGAAATGGCTGGCAGATATGGAAGATGCAGAAGAAGAAAGTGTATTCCAAGGATTTGTTGAAATTGTGCCACAGAGAAGTTGCTGAAGTAGGTTTGGGAGAGTAACATGTGCCGCGGTGGGAATAAATCCTGCTTATGAGCATTCTCGTGGCTCCGTAAACCACAATGATTCTACAAATGAGTCTCATGGCTCCGTAAACCGCAATGATTCCACAGCTAATCTGAAATGGGAATCTGGAACAAGAGGTTGGGAGATGAGGTGCAGGCAGGGAGAGGAGGAAAGAGGAAATGTCTGCCTTTCCTTGTTACTTCCTCAGTCAGAGTCACTGAGGAAATAGCCACATCTCACTGAGGAAAGGCCTCTTATCTTTAATCCACAGCCAAGAGGAGAACCATAATTATAATTGCAATATTTTTCATGTTTTCCCATATTTCTGAGTGCCTAGTATGAGCCAAATGCAGTTCACAGTGTATGGTGATTCAGCAGAGAACGAAGCAAACAAACCTACTGTCACAGGGGTTCGTAGTATGGCAGACACCAGGCAAACACCTCCTAGAAAGGGATCATTACAAAAGATATCTCTGAACAAGAGCTCATGAGAAGGTGAAGTAGCTAGGTGTGGGAATACCTGGGGAAGGAGTGTCTCAGGGCAAAGGGAGCGGCCAGTGCAAAGGCCCCGTGTCAGCAGCATGCTGAGGAACGTGGAGACAGGAAGGAGCGCAGTCGGCCCTGGAGGGGACTGAAGGAAAGCCACAGGGATAGGAAATGAAGGAGAGATTTATCCTGCACCAGACCACGACAAAACACAAAAATCTAGTCATCTGGGAGACTAGTATTTTTGAGTACGTAAGTCACATGAGAAAGTATCGCTAAACCCTCACTGTGGGGGCCAAATCAGCATTTCCGAGATTTCACACTTTGCAGTATTTGTGTGGCACCTACACCCTTCTCGACTGCTCTGCCACTGTCCTTTAAACAGAGCTGCCTTCTCCAGGTCCCCAGGAGTCTGCCAGGACTTTCTTCCACGTAGCAATTTAGCGTCTGCTCTCCTAGCTCATGGCAGGCCACCAGCTGGGGGTTCCTCTTTGAAGAACCCCTCTGGACCCTGCTGTGTCACTTTACAGACACAAGCCTAGGACTCCTTTGATTCGTCCCACCCAATCTCCTCTCACCTCAGTCCTGAAAATTTCCACACCTGCTATTGCCTGTCTCTACTGTGTCTGCCAAAGCCCGTTCCCCACACACCTACCCCACAGGCACCACATTGCTCCAATAAAATGATGGCTATGCCTGATTAATTGCAAGATTCAAACAATTAATTTTGATGGCAACACTGTGGACAGAACCCTATAGACATAAACTATGCATGTCTTTCTCGATGTCTCATAATAATTAAAAGGCTCATCTGGACAACATTATCCTGTGTTTGGTTCCATTTGGATGTTCACAGTTGAAAGAAGTTCTTCTATGATATTCTTATTTCCCATGACAACAAAAGCATTTTTAAGGATTATGCGTGTACCTGGGGGTGTTAGACTAATGAAAAGAATCATACTTCATTCCTGCTCGCCTTCCTCCCCTCTTCAAAATATTATCTGCTTACAGAGCTCTTGCAAAAAATCTATTATAGGAAAGTGGCCACTCAAAGTTCCTGCACCCAATAAAACATGTTTACCTGATGTTTAAGTCCCTGGTGTGTCAAAAAGGAGTGGTATGGTAATCCTCTAGAAGCAATAAATAATGTTGTAGCAATTAAAATTGAGGCAACCAGATAGGACTTAGGGACCTTTCTTTCCAAGCAGAGGAAAATACAAATGAGCTGGTATTTTTACACAGTAAATCATAGATTAGATTTCCGAAGCTCAGGTCTCACTTCTTCGCAGAGGCTATTAGAGTCCACCACCTTCCTCTTTAGTTATTTATAAATACGTGGAGTAGCACGGCTTCCTCTCTCAGCCCTGGGGCATCTCCCCAGTAACCTGGTTTTAACTGGTTTTAATCCATGTCAAAATGTTGCTTTTTCACTGATCAGCATTTCTTTCCAACAGAACTCATTTATGGGTTCTTATCAAGAGCCAAACAAAACAATAAGAAAGGAAAAAGAAAATTATGGTCAAAAATTGTCCACAGTTTCATTAACCTCCCCCTGCCTAGAAATTCCCAATAGGTAAGAAAAACTACAACCTTCAGGAACAACCATGTCATTTAACCTCATTAGATAATGCTCACTCTGAGGATTGTAGTGTTGGATTTTCAAATGATCACACTGATGTTTCTTAATTAAACTTCCTCATTATTTTTAAACAGCTTAAATGAAGAGCCCTGGTCTGCAATGCCCAAATTGGTTTTAAAAAGAAGTGTTTTTACATGGACAAGGCAATAAATAAAGAAATGAGTAACTCTTAAGCGTTCCTGTATCAACATAATTTCTTTGCTAGTTCTGTAGTTTTGTTGCCCAGAAAAAATACCACTGAATTATATCACGTTGATATAACTGTCTTAAATTTTTCTTAGGCTTCTTATAAACTGTATTTCTTATGAAGTATCACCTGATTCACTTTCATTCAAGATTCTTTTATTAAAATAAACATCCCTATACAGAAAAAAACCATGTAGATTATCAATGTCTGTTAAAAATAAACCAAAGCAAAGAAATCAAGAAACCTACTGGTTTTAGGCTAACTAGTCATCTACCAACTTACCCCTTCAAACAACAATTCTTTTAAAAAAGTATATTAATACTCTTTCTTCTACTCTGTTCCTTTCTTGCTTTATTGTTAAGTAATTTTCACATGCAGTAACTACCTTTGGTTCTGATGGTGGGTACATATGTAGTAGTTTGAGATTTTGTGTTACAGAGAATGATTATTAGTAAGAAAATTAACTTGACTATCAGGAGAAGAGGTAATCTATGATGATTTCAACTATCCCTTAGAATGTGATTCTTTTAAAAACTGGTTTAGGTTATAAACCTTGATATAGAAAAAACTGATCTTCTCTAAGTGCTTAATCATTCCTAAGGGACTTCTGAACACATATCACCTGAAAGATCAGATTAAAACGGCATCAATGAGTGTCCACTAAAATTTAGCAAATGTTTCGGTATGTGAGCTGTCGGCTGACAGGTTGCCCTTTCACATGTCCCAACCAAGAGAATTTAACCAGACAATGCATCTGCTGAATTCTCCCTGGGTAGGGATTTCTTCTAAAATGAAATTATCCCTGAAGGGAGATGAAATTATTCTCAGGTCCAGTTTTTGATAGAATGACTATTTTTGAGATGCATTAGCTACCTCAAATTCACTGTACACACGGGAAATGGAAATACGTAGAGGTTGGGAAAATACTAAATTTAACGTAAAATTGCAGATATGACCATACAGCTGTCAGGAAAAGCAAAATTACAGAGAATATTAGTCATGTACAGTGTACTCTCAAAAATCTAAAACACAACTAGCACTCTCAATTAATCAGTATTTTTCAGAAGTTAGTTATTCAGAAGAACCAATTAAAATACCTGGCAAAGTATGCATCAGAAATTTAGTTGGTAGTAAAAAGCTTTTAACTGAGAACTGAGATCAATGCATATTCAGTCCCCTGTACCATATAAAACTATGAGACTAGATAACAAATTCAATGGCCCTTAATTTTAGTCTCATCAGTCCCCTCCTCTGTCTCCCTCTCATTACCCCTCTCCCTGTCTTTCTCATTTGATTACCCCTCTTGGAAATTTCTCCTCCCCAAACGTCCATTAAGATGTCATGGTACTAGTTCTCATCCTGACACTTGGGTCACTCCTTGACTGTTTACAAATGACTGCATGATATCTTGATCTGAAAGTTTCAACAGTATTTTAAAAAACTCAGTATTCCTCAAATGAACTCTTCCATTGTCCACATCCTGCTCCTACTTCTATGTTCCCAATTTCCATCGGTGGAGATGTCATGTTCTTTAATCACCAGGATTCACATGTTGGCTGTATACTTATAATTTTGGCCCATTTATAATCAACTGTCAAGCCAATTTCAGTGCTGTCTCTATAGTATCTTATGGATTCATTTTCTTCTATTTCATCCCATTCCCTCCACCATTGCTTAGACCCTTTTTAGCATTCCCTAAAATATCAGAATAGCTTTCTGCTAAGCATCTTCCTATCTTTCTTCATCTTTTGTCCATCTCACACACTGGAGAAGTGCTATTTATTCTAGGCCCTTAACCAGACTTTCAGTTTTTTTAAGGACAAAGTCCTTCACTCAATGTCTTCCCTACTCTGTGAAATAGGCTGATGGAGGCCTCATTGTTATAAACACTGCTGTGATATGGGAGAGGAAAGAAAACAAGAAGACCCAGGTGAACTGTGCAAATCTCATGGCCACACCTAATTTCAAGGCAGTGGGAAGCCACAATCCAGCCATGTGCCTAACGGGAGGAGAATCAGACTGTCTGGTAGACAGTACTGATGACTACCACAGAGCTGCTGTTTACGTACTTTAATAAGCAGAAATTCTCTCAAGAGCCACTACAGAAGAACAATAGTTTAACTTACTGTAGCTGTTCACCACTACGGACAAGGATTTTGCTCCTCCTGCAAAGGGACTCATCAATTGCTATTCTGATGACATGAATTTATTATAACAAACTGGGAGTAACGTTATAAATAAGGGAATTTATACGACCTATAATCTGAAATAATAACACCATCTGGGGCGCCTGGGTGGCTCAGTCATTAAGTGTCTTCCATTGGCTCGGGTCATGATCCCAGGCTTCTGGGATTCAGCCCTGTATCTGGCTCCCTGCTTGGAGGGAAGCCTGCTGCTCCCTCTCCTACTCCCCCTGCTTGTGTTCCCTCTTTCGCTGTGTCTCTATCTGTCAAATAAATAAACAAAATCTTTAAAACAACAACACCACCACCATCAACTAGCTAGGATTATAATAGCTTGTAATTTTAGAAGATAAGAGACAGAATTTGCATATATTTACTTATTTAGTCCCAAAAATAGATCCTAAAACAAACCTTCTTAATATCAACATTTTACAGAGAGGAAAATAAAGGCACAGAGAAGTCAAATAATTCACTCAGACTCACACAGCAAGTGCATGAGAGTAGAAAATAAGCCAAGAACTCTGACTCCAGAGTTAGCCCTTTTAACCATGGCAATGTACTCCTTTAGCTGAACATTTTTAATGATTTATTAAATTAATTATATGGTCTGCTTCCAAGAAAGAAAAAAAAAAGCACATGTAAGAATCAAATGTTGAGATAAGAAGAGTTCATCCATCCTCTTCAAATGCAGAAATACCAAGTTCAAAGTACCTTTATCCAAGAAATTTAATCATTAATTCTTTGAGGCTATGATTTACAGCAATCATATCTTGGCATGGGCACCAGGCTGAAGTGTTCCTCAAAAGCAGATCACATGTAGAGTATAAATGAGGTCCCAGTAGAGTCTTCAAAGCCAACTGGCTAATAACTAACCTAAAAGTTTATTCAGGTCAAAACCTCTTCTTCCAAACAAATGAGATAGATATGTAGAATCTCAGAATCCTCAGCCAAATTCTTGAACAAACACAAAATCATTTTTTGGGAAAAAATCTACCTACTTACACCTGGCTGCTTTTCTTCCAAATGGGAGTTGAATGACCCTCTGTCAAGATCGGAGTATGAGCCAGGTTTCTCATTTTTCTGTTGAGAATGCCAGGCTTTCTGCCTGCATGCCACACACATAAAGCATATGGATGGCACCTTAATTGACAGCACAGAATATCTGCACTGCAGCACTCCTGAGAGGGTACAGCCAAGGATTTACTGCAGCCCAGCATTTGCAAAGAGCCCATCTGACATATTCTAAAGGGCATAATAGCTGCTCATTCCTCTAGGTGCTTCAAGTTCCATCACTATATTAGATTGGCTTATGAGATAATAATTTTTGTTGCCTTTATTACCTTGAATTTTTACCCTCCAAAATTCTTAAAAGACTTGTTGAGTTAAAGTCTATGTTTATGAACTTAGTATTTATAGAAAGCTCCAGAAAAAGTCACTAAATCATGTTTCTCTAGTTCCTATTACTTTGTTGACAAAGACTTCATGTTGTACAGGAATCCTTGTATAGCGATCTATAGGAAATGCTACTTTCAGAAAAAATAGTTTAACTTTTCTATTGATTATCTAGTGTTCTATAACAAATTATCATAAAATTATCAAATTGACATACGTGTCTTATCTCTCGATGTCTGCACTTCATGTATCTAACTGCAGCATCCTGGAGTCTGCTTTTGTCTCTCATGAAGCTGTAATCAAGCTATCAGGGCTAAGGTCTTATCTGAAGGCTCAACTGGGAAAGGATTCTCCTTAAACTTTGCTTACCTGGTTATTTGGTGGTATTTGTTTCCTAAGGATTGTTGGACTGAGGCCCTCACTTCCCAGCTAGACATTGTCTGGAAGCTGCCCTAAGGTTCTTGCCATGTGGATCTCTCCAGCATGACAGTTTATCTCATCAACACCAGCAAAAGAGAGCCAGCCAGTAAGACAGTAGTCACAATTTTATGCAGTCTAATTTTGGAAGTCACATCCTTTCACTTTTGTTGTATGCTATTGTTTAGAAGCAAGGTACTTACTAGTCCAGGCCATACTCAAGCAGAGCCAATCTTAGGGTCTGCCTGTCACACCTTGCTAGAGGAATTTTGATACATTTAATCATCATAGTCTCCTTCGAATGTTGATAAACTTTTAGAACTAAATTAATCAATTCATCCATATTTTCTAATGTAGTTTCCTCTTACTGCTAAATGTTTCCTAATCTTCCTTTGAATTTTTAATTTTCATTTGCTTTACCTGTTTTTATCACCTCACTATTGTTAGGAAACTCAAATATCTTTTGAAGCAAGGTGTGGTATAGACTAGGAAATTAATAGGTGGTTACCTGGTGTCTTAGTCTGCTTAGGTCATTATAACAAAATACCACAGACCAGGTAACTGATAAACAGCAGAAATTTATAGCTTATAATTCTTGAGGCTGGAAGTCCAAGGAGGTCAGCATGGTTGGGTGAGGGCCCTTTTCCAGACTGCATACTTTTCACTGTGTCCTTACATGGCAGAAAGGGCTGGGGAGATCTGTGAGATCCCCTTTCTAAAAGCACTCATCCCATTCATAAAGGCTCTACATTTATGACCTAATCACCTCCCAATGACCCCACCTTCTAACACCATAAGGATTCCAATGTAAATTTGGGGAAGTATACAAACATTTAGACCGTAGCACTCTGGCTACTTAGATTGAGATCCTAATACATACAGTTGCTAATGCTTCAACTCAGCCATATATTCAAGAAAACATAAACAAGCAAGATTTTTGAGGAATGTTTCCCTTTCTTATCCCCTCTACTCAGTCTTCAATGACCAAATACTCTCTCAAGGCTGAATGGGGGGGGGAAGGAATTTGAGTACTGAATATCCTATTAAGGAAAATTATGGTAATGACATTTAGGAAAAAGAACAACCTAGTCAGTAATATGTAATCACAGCTATAGTACAAATCTCTTTCTAATGTTATGACACAGGTTTTGAAATCGTATGTGAATCTGACTTAATGATTTTGCCATTTCACTGTGCCTTTATTTACCTTTTAATTGGAGTTGTAAAATAATTCACAATTTACATCTTAATGCCTTGCATTCAATGCGGAATTTTATGCATTAGTGAAAGAACCCCATTTAGTAATCAAGACATCTCGTCAAAGGCTTACCTTGCTTCCCAATCATAAATAATTTTAATGATAACATCAGGAATGTTTGAAATATCTGAAGGGTCATGTGTCTTGCCTGAGCAATATCCAGAATTGGAAAAAAGAAATTATTTGCATTTTAGTTGTTAGGTTTTTTGAATTCCTTTCATTCTTTAGTCAAGCTGTAACCTGATGAATTGAAAATGTAAGATATCGGTGCCTTTCAGTACTACAACAACAAGTATATTCTGGCCATTCTCTGGCTTGAACAAAACTTCGGTTTCCATGGATGCCAGTTATACAGCTTCCAGTTGCTCAGTATCACAACAAGACAAAGAAAAAATTCTACTTTTTTAGTGCCGGTCCTTTAATGTGAAGCATATGGGGAAACCGCTGAATGGAGCAACAGTGAGTGATTGCTCTCCCTGGGAAGAATGGCAAGACAATGCTACTGGCAGATTCATGCAGGAAAGACAAAGAGGTTCAAATGGAACTAATGTTCCCATGCTTTCTATTTAAATAGCTACAGCTTCACCTGAGAGAAACTGGGCTCTGAGCTCATCCTCTGGTTAATTGCTGGGTATCTGCATGAAATACTCAATAAGTTCACCATGGTCATTTCAACAGAAATATAAAGACTTCCTGAGCTGGCCTGGAGTTGGCTATAAGCTTGGGGAAAAATCGTTATATTGTTTTAACAGATCCCACAAAATAGATTGTTCCTGTTGGAACAATATAGTATGCACAGAATTAATGAGCTCCTTGAGGGCAGAAATCAAGAATCCTTTTTTTTTTTTTTCTAATCTTTGTATCGCCAATATGCAACATAATGTCTGGCCCATTGAAGGTGATTTTTAGGAAAGATTTTAGAAGTCCACCAAAATTTTTTTGCTTCTACAAATTATGTAATCATTTCCATTTATTGCCATAAGTATCTTGTTCTTGATATTTAAGTGATTAGTAATTAACAATATACAAAATGGCCAGAGAAACTTAATGAGAGCAGAGGTAAGTTGGGAATGTACACTGCTTAGGAGAAGGGTGGAAGTCAATAAATCACCTGGCCTATTGTATGCTGGAAACATACTGGAGAATTCTATACAAAAGGCTGTAAAAGGAGGGTGCAATCTCAATTAGACACTAAAGTTTATAATCGCATCAGATTAACTTCCAGATTTTATTTACTTACTTTATTTTTAGAGAGAGAGAGAATGGGAGGGAGGGGCAAAAGGAGAGGGAGGGAGAGAATTTCAAGCAGACTCCAGCTGAGTAAGAGCCCATCTTGGGGCTTGATCCCACAACCCTGAGATTGTGACCTGAGCAGAAATCAAGAGTCAGGTGCTTAACTGACTGAGCCACCCAGGTGCCCCAACAGATTAACATTACAGTCAGTGGTGAAAATCTCTTTACAGAGATATATCATAATGCAAATTATGTCCTATAATTTGAATGTACCTATAATTATGTCCATTTGTGTGTGTGTGCGTGTGTGTGTGCGCATGTGTGCATGTGAGGACTTAAGGTACGTTTTATTTATTTATTTTTATTTATTTACTTTTTAAGGATTTTATTTATTTATTTGACACAGAGTGATTACAAGTAGGCAGAGAGAGAGGAGGAAGCAGGCTCCCCGCTGAGCAGAGAGCCCGATGCGGGTCTCGATACCAGGACCCCGGGACCATGACTTGAGCCAAAGGCAGAGGTCCCAACCCACTGAGCCACCCAGGCGCCCTTAAGGTACGTTTTAAACCAAGGTTATACCTAATTTATAGAAAAATACACGTATCAGATCCATTTCTTGCCACACAAAGTGATTGTCCTTTCAAACCTAAAGAATGGTGCTAGGCAAACATCCATCTGTATCTAAAAACCTGTTTAGTTTTGTATCAACATGGACTGGTCTGGAGGAGATTATGTTGACTGAAATAAGTCAAGCAGAGAAAGTCGATTATCATATGGTTTCACTTACTTGTGGAACATAAGGAATAAAATGGAGGACTTTAGGAAAAGGAAAGGAAAAGTGAGTTGGGATAAATTGGAGGGGAAGAAATAGGATGAGAGACCAGATTCTGAGAAACAAACTGAGGGTTATGGAGGGGAGGGGGTAGAGGGATGGGTGAGCCTGGTGGTGGGTGTTAAGGAGGGCACGTATTGCATGGAGCACTGCGTGTGGTGCATAAACAATGAATCTTGGATCATTGAAAATATAAAAATATATATACATTTTAAAAAACATGCAAAAAAATTAAAAAATAAAAATCTGTTTAGGACTATAGGCAGCTTGGAATTCCAAACGATTGAGTTATTTTGGGGTTACATGAATTTTATTATCTGACATGACAGACAATAATGGGTAGTTCAGCCTGGGCTTCAGCAAGTACAAAATGACTTGCTAATTAACTTAAAAAATTGATGAACTATCTAGTGAACTGAATTAACATTATCAGCAAATTGCTACCGATACATAGAAGCAACATTCGGAGACTCAGAAGGCAGATGAGGACTCTTCGTACAACAGGAAATACTGTAAAAACACCTGGTTCTCAGTTATTAAATTAGTAGTATTTGGCTAAAAATCATTAATGCAAAATATGTTCCCAAGAAAATGTATAAATTTTCCTTGAATTACAAACTTATATCTTTAAGGAGAATAGCAACTATTCCATCTCTTTAAAAAATTGGTCTGTTTTTGGGGCACCTGGGTGACTCAGTGGGTAAAACCATCTGCCTTCGGCTGAGGTCATGATCTCAGGGTCCTGGGATCCAGCCCGTGTCAGGTTTCCTGCTCAGCGGGGAGCCTGCTTCCTCCTTTCCCTCTGCCTGCCTCTCTGCCTACTTGTGATCTCTCTCTCTCTCTGTCAAATAAATAAATAAATAAATCTTAAAAAAAAAATAAAGATGTCTTTTAACAACAACAACAACAAAACGTGACTATAATAAGCTCCTGGGGTACTGGAATGTAACTACAATACAGTAGTAGTAAAAATCATTCAAAAGTACCATTTATCCAGCACTCACTACATTGCCATTGTCAGGCATTGCCCTAAACTCCCAACTTCATTAAGAGACAACAACCTTGCGCGTGTCCCACATTTTAGAGAAACTCAGAGAGTATACAAATTCACATCCAGCTTCATCTGCCTTGAAAACCTGTTCTTAACCAGTGGCCACCATGGATCATAAGGCACTGAGTTGAAGCTGTATTTTAACAGCTAGAACTCATTCAACCGCCATCTACGTGCTGACTAGCAAGAGGGCTCAGGCTACCAGACAGTCATCAGGAGAGGAAAATAGGCCCATCCCTATGGTTTGCTACAAAATCTATTTTCTCGCCTAAAAAATATATACAATTGAGGACTTTAGAATTTTAATCTCTAAAAGAATCATAAAAGAATCGTAAAAGAATAATCATAAAAGAATATGCCTTGAAAGAGGCAGATAAAAAACAAGTAGAAACAAAAAGTACCAGTAAGACGAAATAAAAGGGTAATAATCATTAGTATTGACTTTGCCTTTTATATTCTGGGCAGGCATCCTACACCTTTCTAATCTCTACACTTTTCTAATCTTTCTGATCTGTATCAGGAACTTTCAAATTAGATATTCCTGTTGGTGAAGCCCTAGCAGTATCCTTTATGGCACCTTACCCTTACTTTATAGAGGAGAGAGAAAACAGAAACTCAGGATGGTCAGTAACTTTGACCAAAGCCTGGGACCCTAAGTCAGGTATGCTTAACACCAAAACCTCAGCTTTTTTGAACATTGTATTCTTATTCAGTTACAAGTGATCCTTGAACAACACAGGTTTGAACTGCAAGGGTCCACTTGTATGTGGATTCTTTTAATACAGTACTGTAAATGTAATTTCTCTTCTTTATGATTTTCTTAATAATATTTCCCCTTATTTTGTTGTAAAAATAAGTATATAATAGATTACGGAATATGCATTTAAGGACTGTAAATTATTGCTAAGTCTTCTGGTCCACAGTAGGCTATTAGTAGTTAAGGTTTAGGGGAGTCAAAAGTTTTACGCACATTTTTGACTGCACAGGTGGCTGGCACCCCAACTCTTGTATTGTTCAAGGGTCAACCGTATTCTTTCACCTTAGCTATTTGTCATTCCTGTTTTCTGTCTCTCAAGCCTGTCTCTGCTACTCTCCGTAAATAGTAGCAAGAGGTAGCAAACCACATGCTGATGGATTCCACAAAATCCTTCGATTAATTTCTAGCTTTGCCCATGCCAACCTTTGCTGAGATCAGCAGTTCCTGCCATCCAATGCTTCGGGAACACAACGTTACATTAACCAGAAAAGCCCAGAGGCTCCATGTGATCCCACAGAGTGTTGTGTAATAGAATGTTCCATTATAGTCTCAGGTATAAGGAGCTTCAGAAGGAAAGAGTGGTGTGGGGAGAAAAGAACAGTCTTAGAGATTGGGTGTACAAGCTGCAGAGCTGAATTTTGGAAATTACAAACCATTTGGGGGAAATTATGGCCAAATATCTAGATAAACAGATATTCGCCCCACTTTAAGCTTGAGTTTTGGTTTCACTGATACCAAACCCAAATCTGAACCTAGTCAAAGCTGATTTTGTTCTTTTATCCCCTCAGTGCTCACTGGGAGTGGGCAGCCTACTTTGTTTCCACATTTCCTATAGTTATGTCTCCATTTACATTCTTTTTCTCCAGGCAATTTGGGAACATCTCTGCTCATTTATTAATATCTTCATAAATGTAAAACCTAGGGCCCTATTTATCTAGTCATTGAAAGTCTATAAAACAGTAATGTGGAATGTAAAATATTCAGTGATTCTAAAGGGAAGAAAATTCTATATTTGACCTTATTTCCATTGGTCCATTCATCAATGACTCAAAAATATTATCAGCTTGATCATCATACATAAATAAGGACTGAATCTCTAATGAGGGATTAAACTAAAATTACTTTAAAAGCAAGCATATCCAAG
The DNA here is from genome assembly GCA_002007465.1 of Ailurus styani. Classification (NCBI taxonomy): domain Eukaryota; kingdom Metazoa; phylum Chordata; class Mammalia; order Carnivora; family Ailuridae; genus Ailurus; species Ailurus styani. Next base: position 5,737,817 of record LNAC01000137.1, on the reverse strand, counting down.
TCAATGTTTTATAAAACCTTGACTTGGATCATAATTTTGCTTGTCATCTTTTTCATAAAAGAAGATTTACACATCCTATGATAGCACTAACCTTTTCAAGAATGGCAAGTACACTTCATATATTTAAGTAATTATGAATTATGACCCCTAAATTATGATATCTAAAAAAATCAGAGAAAATGTGGGATAATAGTAGTCAAGTGAAAGGAGAGAGAGTGACTTTATTCTGTTTTCAACCCTTTTGTGTTTAACTCATTAACATTACCATATCTGGTACTTTTGGTTAAGTGATTCTAATTTCCTTTTACTTTTTAGATCATAAGTAAGTGTATGAACACATTAATTAGATAATTCAGAGTTATTTATTGAGTACCTACTTCTTGCCAAGTGTAAACTGTTTCAGTACATTAATATTACTTAGTTTATGAGAGGGAGTGCAGGGTGTCCATAATAACACCTATTTGTTAAATCAGTCAACAAACATTTATCAGATATCATCTCTGAACCTGGGACAGAGAAGTGAATTAAAACTACGACCTTGGGCGCCTGGGTGGCTCAGTGGGTTAAAGCCTCTGCCTTCAGCTCAGGTCATGATCTCAGGGTCATGGGATCGAGTCCTGCATCGGGCTCCTTGCTCAGTGGGGAGCCTGCTTCCTCCTCTCTGCCTGCCTCTCTGCCTACTTGTGATCTCTCTCTCTCTCCATCAAACAAATAAATAAAATCTTTAAAAAAAAAAAATAAAAAAAAATAAAATAAAACTACGACCTTTTCTCAGGGAGCAGAGGAAGGAGAGGGAGAGAGGTGAACACCTAGAGCTATATACATCTTCAATATGGCATAGGAAGCACTATGATGGGAGTGTAGCTGAGGTACATTTGTGGAGTAGAGGAAGAATGAGTGCTACTCAGGAATCCAAGAGCTGGGTCTTGGAGGACAGAGTGTGGCAATGTGAAGGGTAGAAGTAGAACTGCTACTTACATTTGAGACTGAGGGAAAACCATGTACAAATTTGTAGAAGTACAAAATGTAACTACAAGTGGTTTAGTGAGAGCCTGGTATTGGACAAGAGGTCCAAGGGGGCACAAACTGTCATGCTATAGAGTTTAAATGCCATCCTACAAGAAACTGGGCACCATTACAGGATTTCAAACAGAAAACTTATTATACAGTTTGATCTGCAATTTTAAAAAATATCTTCCTGGAAGTATTATGGAGGATGGGTTTAGAAAGGGGAAGAGATTTTGAGTCACAGGGACTGGTTAAATGCCAAAATACAATTAAAGCCTAAACTAACCATAAAAATAATAAAGAGAACCAATATCTTCTGAGTACTCCCTATGTGTCAAACTCTACACTAAGAATTTGAATGAATTCTCTCACCGAATTTTTTTAATCAATCACAATTCACTTCCCCTAATGTTCACATCTTCAACACGTGCATTTTACAATTGAGAAAATGTGACCTAAGAAGGTGAAGAAATCTGGCCAAAGTCACACAGGCAATAAGTGATAGAGCCAAGAATTAAACCCAGGGAAACATTTAAGAGATTGGTATGAGGCATAAATGAAAGAGATTAAAAACAAATTAGACGCAGAAGAGAAGGAGGAGGAGCCACCGAAAGTACTTCACAACTATTCATTCCCTTTTCCCTATTGGACCAAGAATACTGACATGGTGGAAGAGGGTAGCCATTATTACACATGTACAACCTACAACATGACAATAGTTAGGACTTCCCTCAGATAACCTATATGATTCGGAAGGAGTCACTGTTATAGCCAACAACCATAAAATCTGTGGAAAATCTGTACCTATTTTGGCAGTTATGGCTCCTATCTTGTTCACAGAATTATCCTCATTCTAGAAGATGCAGTAAGAGACCACATAAAAATTCTTCCACAGATTTTTGATCTGTAGGCCCAATGAGAGAGTCCTACCATTATTTGAAAAACTGACAAATAAAAATTATTCTAGCAAATTGAGGATGCCATATAGCCATGATTGGAATGGATTATATTTCACATCCTCCATACAATTTATATCCCCACATTCTTTACAGAATTAAAAGCTAAATAAAGAAAAGAATATGGTATAAATTAGAGAAAAGCAATGGTGCCATCACAGTGAATAAATTTAAACCCCCTAGCTGTAGCGTGTATGTTCCATATGTTTTATGTACATACATATTATGTTACTGTGGGGGCTCTTAGGTCTACATGGTTTTTAACAATTCTTATAAGAGCTGAAAAATGCAAAATCAATTGGCAAATGTTAGTGAGGTAAATTTAATTCACAGACTGAAAGAAAATTAAACTACTTGACAACTACAATACTTTTCTCCATAATCCTATATCATATACATAAAAACCATCATAATTTCACTCATATGCTTAGTCTTAATTCATAAACATGTTCCTCTAATAGTCCAATAAGAAATTAATTTTTCCACATAGAATGAGTTTTAGAGTCATACTTCCATCACCTAACATGTTCCTTCAGGGCAATTACTTAGTTACAGAATAACGAACTATTAGAATTATAAGGGGACAATATTTAAACATCCTGTATAGCATTTCCAAATTGATTATACGAAAGGGTTTAGAAAGGTAGGTTTTTTCATGAATACAGGACACTTTTGTCAAATGTTTAGGAAATTGGATTATACCAAGTTCAACACATTACCAAAACCACATTAAATCATTTTAATATGCCAATAAGCAAGATAAATTTCCAAGAGATATGTCCGGAGAGTTTTTAAAATTTGTTTTAACATGGAACTCTTTTATTCTAGGAATCATTATCTACATCAGCGTTTTTCAGAGCATGGTTCAAATAGCTCACCTAATTTAATTTTCTCATTTTATACATAACACTGAGGTATAGGAAGGATAAGTGAACTTTCTCAGGGCCATTAAATTTCATACTGACAAAGACAGGTCTAGAAACCTGTTTTCTAAATATTTCATCCAAATCTGATTTGCTTTTACCTTGCTCTCACCTTTGACATGTTTAACATTTGCAGTATTTTTCCTCTGGCATATTATACAGACATGAAAAGGACAAGGGCTGAGTTGTTAATCAGTGGGTAGTACTAGATTCTAGAACCTGGCTTTCTTTTTCACCATAACCCTGCAGCACATTGAGATACATATCATTCTCCCCATTTTACAGCTGAAGAACCGGCCTCAGAGGCCTTTCTAACTGGTCACATACGTCAAAGGGATGGAGTCTGGCTGACTCAAATCTTCTGCTCTTTGCACCTGCCCACCCACCTTGCATGTTAGAAAAGGTAATGCTCTTCAGAGCACCCACCCAGACTATTTCGCAGACTAAATTCTGCAGAAGTAAAAAGTGAGTGGGCTTTCTGAAACAGTCCTTCTCTCTTCCACTATAGCACCTCGTATTCCATCAAATACTGACTTTTCCACATTATGGAAAATCTCTACTTTGAACTACTTTTGTCCTCTATTAGATTTCTGGTTTAGAAACCTAATGGTCCAAGATATTTTGCAATTGAAAATGTTAAAAGTGGTCACTGAAGCATATTCTAATCATTAAATTCTATATAAAAAAATAGCCAAGATATTCTAGGTAAAATTTCGATTACATCTACTGATAGTGACTTTAGCAAAAGTAACTAAAGTAACTGAAATATAGCCTAATCAACATAATAAACGTATATTAGAGTTTTAACAGAGAAAGCCAATATACTCTGGTTCTGCCTTATATGAAGAATCCACTGATCTGAGATTTTCTAAGAGTCAAATTAATTCACCATTGTTCCTCTAAATACCATATATACATATCATGAAGCACAGCATTAGAATTAAATCCATTATAATCCAGGTCAAAACCAGCCAACTCTCACTTATTTTTCTATCTTATAAGAAAGTCATAAATTTAGATCACCCAGTAAAACCAATAAAATAAGATTAATAATAATGGTTTTCAAAATTAACTAGTTAAGGCACTAAAACATAAAAATATTTATTCATCAGTCAGCTTTGAAATTGACAAAAATAACCAAAGACAATAAAATGGCTCCTCTCCTACTTTCTTCACTGATAACCATTAAAAAGTAATTAGACTAAAGTCTTGAAACATCCATTAGACAGTAAGTAGAAATAATTTGATGACTCTAGCTATTTTGTTTCCAAGTTGCAGCTTTATTAACAATAAACCTGATCCCATCAGCAAGGGCACAGACGTGACTGACACCAATAGTAATAAAAATATTACCCATTGAGGCTTGTCAATTCTTCTTGCTTGCAGCAGCTTGAGGAGATCCCTTGACAATGATTCATGGCTTGAAACTCAGAACCATCTGCTCTCTTGGAGAGTTCCTCAGCCAAGGTGAAGAGGGGAGTTTTCACAGCTGTATTCTTTTTCCTTCTGAAGTCTATGGAAAAGCATCCAACAAACCACAAAAATCTGGCACTAATTTGAACATGGCAGACATTATCCTCCATATGTTCTTGTTTCAATGGACTCTTTTTACAGTAACTATCTCATCTGATGCCATTTCTTTTCTCTCTTCACCATGTGAAGTGTCAATTTTGCTCACTCTATAAACTCCCTAATATCCTCTCCATTCTAGGCAGTTCAAATATTTGTCCATCTCTTTTTTAATGGACAGTATTTTTTGTTGTTGATAAAATTTCAGGGTTTAACTGAATCTCATCAAGTTACACCACTTATTTATATTTAAGGAAGCCAAGGCAAAGAAAGGTTAGATTGTCACCCTAAAGTCACATAGTTTGACAGTAAAAGAATGAAGACTCAATCATTTTTCACCCAAAACACTTTGCTATCCAATTGAAGGGAAGCTTTAGTGTCTCTGCTTTTGTCACTTTATAGCTTAATAAGGAATTGGTTTTGGTTCATAACAAATCACAGGGAATTTGTCAGGTAAACCAAATAATTTTTATCAAACCAATATGAAAAGAAATACATGTAATTCTAAAAGGCTGTTTTTCAGGCGCCCGGGTGGCTCAGTGGGTTAAGCCTCCTGGGATCAAGTTCCAGATCAGGCTTTCTCTGCCCCTGCTTCCCCCTCTCTCTCTGCCTGCCTCTCTGCCTACTTATGATCTCTCTCTGTCAAATAAATAAATAAAACCTGTAAAAAAATAAAAGGCTGTTTTTCTTTCTTATATGGAAAGAGAAAACTTAAAGCTAAAGGGAAAAATAGGTTTTACATATCCTCACCTCATAAATCAAAATGTGATTCCAATTAAGTTCTAAGACAACTAGCATATGTAAGTCAGATGACTGTATGATAGAGACAAGTCTACTGCTATCTACAGATACCAAATGAACTATCATAGGATTCAAATCTCTGTGACTAGACAGTGGGGATGGTTAAACCTCAATCTTTTAGATATGAAGAGTTATGGGATATTCCAGTTTTGGAAGAGTGAATATGGAGCTACTGTAGCAGATATGGAAAAGATTAAGCATGCTCATAAGCCATTTATATAAGGATGTACAGCCACCAAGAGTACTACTTTCTCATGATCCAGATAAGAAGCTGAAATGGGTGAATGGAAACTTGCTTTGGCTCCAAAGTGGTAACTCTCTTCTCCCATGTGGATTCCACTGATCAGAGTAAGCCACCCAGCCAAGACCAATGTCAATGAGGTGTACTAAACCATGAAAAGAGAAGGGAAAGAAGAATGAATCATGGGCAAATAATTCACCCTATCACTGTTACAGGGAGACCAGCTATTTTAGTGGAAAGGGATAGGTAGAAGCCTAATTTGAATGTATTTTAGAAAGAATAAGAGGAGAGACAATTAGGGAGAGTGAGAAGAAATTATTTCAAAAGATAGCAAAGAATAAGGGTAGGAGAAAAAGGGGTGGCAGTTTTATTTAAAGGTGTGTCTTTTTGTTTTATATGGTGGAAAAGATATCAGTTGCACCTGTACTGATGGAAATGACCCTAAAGATAGTGAAAATTAATGATTCAAGAGAGAGGATGTGGGAATTTCTTATGTGATATTCTTGACTAAGCAAGAATGTAAAACTGCTATCATGAAGGAGGATGGGTTAGCCATAGAAGAAAGGACGGGAATTTTGTCTGTGACAACAGGAAGAACAAAATATGTTCTAATACCAGCAGTTGGTTCAATGTGGTGATGAAAACTTATGCAAGTTCTCTTCCAATTGCTTCAATCTGCTCAGTGAAATAGAGCAAATGTCATCAGCTGAAAATAAGGATGTCATATGAAATGTTGAAGATCTGAGCAGGCAAGAAAAGATATAAAATTTTCATCCTAGTGAATAGATGAGTTAAGAATAGAGAAATAAAACAGGATTATCAATGTCTGTTGATGCTGAAAAATTATGAATAACCTAAGCATACACCCAGAAGCTATTGTTAGAATAAAAAATATGTGGAATTTCACCTCCAATGGGTAAAGAATTTGGCAGTTGTCACTGTCATATTTAAGATAAGAAATAACTGAATAAAATGAAATTCAACAATCTTTCTTGGACTCATCAAAGAAGTAAATTCATAGCAAACTGCCACCCCAATATCTGGAGAGACCCACAAATACAGATGATCACAACATTCTATAAACTTTAAGTGCTTTTAAACTTTAAACTAGACCTATAAGCTGGTAGTTTACGGTAATTTTGACAAATTGCTGGAGACTGAATGTGCACTACCTTGAGAGTAAGAACTCTTAGGGGCCTACAGAATTCCCACACATTCAGAAGTTTTACCTCCAGAGATCCCACAGTTTCTCACAGAAAAGGCTAAAGAAAAAAAAAACCCTTCTGTTTATGACATAGAAAAGAGAAAAATAACCATTTTGAAATATGCCCAGAGTATTCATCATAATGAACACCTCTCAGTAAGGGAAAAGACTTTACAAAAATCCTTCTGCGATCTGGGGAAGGGCAATTGTCCAACTCCAGTCCCCTCCAGGCTTCCTGCCTCACCTAAGGAGACATAAAGTTAAGAAACACTTCTGAAGGTCACAACCCAGGGACATAAGCCCGCTAAAAGATTGAGGTTTGATCATAAGTTTATAGAACTCTTGCCCTCCTCCACACCTTACTACAACACCAACAGATCTCCAGCATAAAAGTGGATTACAGTTGAATGAGCTGTAATACACAGATTCTACCTGAGAAGGAGCAATTAGGAAAACCCCGACACAACATATGAAATAAAATAATGACTCTTAAGGAAACAGAATCCTTTGGCACCTACAACTGGAGCACACATTAAACACAGTCCAACTCCCAGACATATTAACACAAAACCTCAAACTGAGGGCCTATTTACCTGTCCCCTAATGTACCATGTCCAGCTTTTAACAAAAAAAATTAAAAGGCATGCTAAAAGACAAAAACAAACAAAAACCACAGTCTGAGAAAACAAAGTATGCATCAGAAATGGTCTCAGATATGATACAGATTTTGGAATCATCCGATGGAGAATTTTAAATCACAGTGATTCATATGTTAAGGGCTCTAATGGAAAAAGTGGACAACATGCAGCACAGATAGGTTAATATATACAAAGAGATGGAAAAATCTAAGAAAGAATCAAAAGAAATACTCAAAATCTAAAGCACTACAACATAATAAAGAATGTCCTTAATGGGCTCATCAGGAGACTATATGTAGCTGAAAAAATAGTCAGAGAGCTTGAAGGTATGTTAATAGAAGCTTCCCAAGCTGAGACGCTAAGACAAAAAAAAAAAAAAAAAAGAATGAAACAAAATAGAATGTCAAAGAGCCATAAAGAAAATTTTAAATGGAATAACATATACTATTTGGGCTAGCAGAAGGAGAAAAATTAATCTAATAGATAACTGTTTTTATCAGATAAATAACAGTAACAATGCATCAGGTGATTATAGAATATATGTAAGTTAAATGAATGGCATGTATCTGTACTGTGTTTCCTTTTGATGGCTGAATAATATTCCCTTGTATGTATATACCACAATTTGTCTCCCCATTCATTAATTGTTGTGCATTTGAGTTGTTTCTGTCTTTTGGCTATTGTGAATAAAGCTGCTATGAACATACATGTACATGTATTTGTTTGAGCATCTGTTTTAAATTCTTTGGAGTATATAACTATGTCATCAGGAAAAAATTTTAAATGAGCTATTATACCTGTACTCTACTTAAAGCAGGGTAGTGTTATTTAAAGTGAACTTAAGCTAATTGTGAATGTAGGTTACAGACTCTATTGCGAACACTAAAACATTTTTTAAAATAAGTGCAATTGTCATGATGGGGAAGGAAAGAAAATGGAATCTTATAAAACTCAGACCAAACTAGAAATAGCAGAAAAAGAAGCAATGATTATAAAAACAAAACGGGGGGGGGGTAGGGAGGGGGGCAGGGAGGAGGAAAAAAGAAGCAGAGAACACCTGCAAAACACAGAAAACAATTATAAAGATGGTACATGTTAATTCAACTCTATCAACAATCACTTTAAATGTGAATGGTCTAAATATACATATTAAAAGACAGGGATTGTTAGAATAGGCTTGAAAAAAAGATTCAATTTTATGTTGTCTTTAAATATACAGTCACAGATTAATAGTAAAGGGATGGGTTGAGAGTTATTCAGAATGTTAAATATAGAATCATGGTATGATCTAGAAATTCTACTCTGCCTTTGTTCAGTAAGGTAGCTATAACAGGAAACCATAAACTGGGTGACTTATAAAAACAGAAATTTATCTCACACATTTCTGGAAGCTAGGAAGTCCTGGATCAAGGTACCAACAGATTTAGTGTCTGGTGAGGGCCCACTTTCTGGTTTATAGATGGCCATTTTTTGCTGTGTCCTCAAAAGGTGCAAGCAACAAGGAAGCTCTTTAGGGCCTCTTTTGTAAATGCACAAATCCCATTCATGATGGCAGAGACCATGATTATTTCCCAAAGGTCTCACTTCCAAATACCATCACATTAGAGATAGGATTTCAACATATGAGTTTTGAAAGAATACATTCAATCTATGCACATTCCTGACTATATACCCCAAAGAGTTGAAAACAGGTAGTCAAACAGGTACATGTGCATGCATATTCACAGCAGCACTATTCACAATAACCAAAAGGTAGAAACAATCCAAATGTTCATCAAGAAATGAATGCATACACTGTGGTCTATACATACAATGGAATATTGTTCAGCCACAGGAAGGAATGAAGTACTGATATATGTATGCCACAGTGTGGAAGAACCTCAAAAACTTTATGCAACATGAAAGAAGCCAAAGACAAACTGTCACAGATTGTATGATTCCATCACCCAGAATAGGTAAATAGGCAAATCTGCTGAGAGAAAACAGATTAGACATTGTCAGGGAATAGGGAGATGGGACAGTGGTGGAATAACTGCTTAATACATATGGTGTTTTCTTTGAGGTGATGAAGAAATTTTGGAACTAGCTCACACAACACTGCAGATGTACTAAATGCCATTGAATTGTTCACTTTAAAATGGTTAAGTGTATGTTATATGAATATCACCTAAACATTTAGAAAGACACATTGACAAAAGAAAGAGATGGGGAAACGTGTACCTTGCTAAAGTTAATCAAAAGGAAGTTTGCATAGCTATATTAACTGTAAAGCAGACATAAGGCAAACAAAAATTTCAGGGTTAAAGAAGGGCATTACACAATAATAAAGCTGTCTATCCTCTCAGAAGACTTAACAATCTTTAACACATATGCTCCTAACAACAGACCATCAAAAGCATGAGGCAAAAACTAACAGAACTATGAGGAGAAACAGACAAATCCACTATTATAGTTGTATACTTCAACACCACTAGTTTTTAAATTAATATATACAGCAAGCAGAAAATAAGTAAAGGTACAGTTGAACTGAATAGCACCAACAATCTGATCTAATTGATCTAATATTTTATAACTATAAAATATTTCATATTTGATAATATGAATAAAATTTTATAATATGAATATAATAGAGGAAGGTAGGAAGGAGGAAGGGGTCATTTCAAGGCTCATAATGCCATTTATGGCATTTTGGGGTGAACATTTATAATGTCAAATACACCATGATGTGGAACAGAGATAATAATACTATATTAGAGAGAACTCTTTCTTTCCCTATCTTGTTTCCAAAGGAAGCTCACACTCCCAGAAGGAAACTATTAATATAACATTTCCAGGCTTCCTTTCTACTCCTTGTTCTCCTCATCAAAGAGGAGCAACTTACTGATTTTTAAGCTTAGGAAAAATGAGCTAAGACTTTTTATAATCTTAGCAGTCTTGGACCTCTCCATTTGGTGGGTACTGCTCTTTGGATATAAAGCTACTGAACTCCTCTTTCCATGCCTGGTTTGGTAGATCTAATTATTTAATAAAAGTATTAGGAAACTCATTTGACCACCAGTCAATGTCATGAGGCCTGATTCGGTTCTACTGACAATAAAACTTACATTTCAAGGTCCTTCAATCTGATAGCTGTGTAGGTATTGAAAGGTTCAGAACTGATACAGAGGAGTGGTTTGATTTATTGGCCCCTCACACCTCCAACAGCTATCCAATAGCATTGCAAGGAGAATAAAATCAGATGACATTTATAAAACACCCGGAAAGGATTTGAACTGAAAATTGAGAGAATGATGCATTGAAGTGAAATTTGTAGCCAATAAATGAGCCTAGCCTATTGGTCTGGCAATGGTATATCAGTTGCTAGTATTTTCAGCTAACTGGAGTCATCTTTTCAGAACACTGAAAATGTACTCTTTCAACAAATGTTAAGTCATAGAAAGAGACTACCTAAACCTGAAGTAAATACCTAGAAAAAAAAAGTGTTGTTTTGTTTTACTTACTGGTATAAGGGAGGGTAAAAAAGGTCCCCATACTGAGGTGTCTGGGGCTCAGCTGGTAGAACATGTGACTCTTGATCACAGGGTTGTGAGCTCAAGGCCCATGTTGGGTGTGGAGTCTACTTAAAAAAAAATAAAATGCAGACAAAAAGTATTTTTTTTAAATGTCCCCATGTTATTGCTTCTGTCATTTTCTAAACCATGGTCTCCTCTAACTTGGTACTTTTTGAATGAGATAACTTCTGTGTAAAAAAAAAAAAATAGCTTATAGGAAAAACTTACTGTGTCCGAGGTCCTCAGAAGGAAAAGTACATTTGGCGATTAAGACAGTGCCTACCGTCATGACCCAAGAGTCCTGGCACTGAGGCTCACATCGGGCTCCCTGCTTGGCGGGAAGCCTGCTTCTCCCTCTCCCACTCCCCCTGCTTGTGTTCCCTCTCTCTGTGTGTGTCTCTCTCTGTCAAATAAATAAATAATCTTTAAAAAAAAAAAGTACCTACAGAAACTGTTTACAGTAATAAATGAAAGATACCATTTTAAGAATTCAATCTTGGTAGGATTCCCCAAAGGACCACTAGAGAAACCTGCTCATCAAGAAAACTTCATCAGACTTACTATAAGAGAAAAGACTGGACAGTCTTAAAAGTGAGTCAAAATGAAAAAACTGGGAAATGGCATATATGTACGGTTTTAGGTCATGGGCCAGATGATTTGAGATGAGCTATTCAAGGAGGAAAACTTTGGGATTAAATAGAACTGATGACATAGTAGCTTTGGTTGGTGAGCACATCCAGGTGAATTTCTTGAGTGAATCTTGTTAAGTAAATAATTCCACTTCATTAAAATTCTTATCTTTCAGGGGCAAGTATTTCCTGCAGGAAGCAACTAAGATTTTTTTTTTTCCCTTCCTAGTCCCAGTGTTGTTTCACATAGGGAAGAAAAAGTACGTCTGGACTCACTGTGGTTTATTTATTTATTTGTTTGTTTGTTTGTTTGTTTTTAAGATTTTTAATGTATTAGAGAGAGAGCACAAGTAGGGGGAGCAGCAGGCAGAGGGAGAGAGGGAGGGAGAGAGGGAGGGGTTCTAAGCAGGGAACCCAATGCGGGGCTCGAGCCCAGGAATCATTACCAGAGCCAAAGGCAGATGCTTAACTGACTAAGCTACCCAGGCACCCCTCACTGTGGTTTAATGCACAGTTTAATACAGGACATTTTCTTGCTCTTCTTCTCTGCAGGTAGGATAGGTAGGCAGATGAGATGGGAAGAAACCAAAGATAAAATTTTAAAGCGAGCTAGACTTTCCCAAATGGGCTAACTTTATGGATAATTGCTACGCACCCCAATGTTCCTCAAGGTGGGGGGGTATCAAGCTCTTTGTTCATCCACTGAAAGGCCTGTGGTAGACTGAGTATTGATCCCCAAAGTCACCTAGATGCTAACCCCTGCAAAAGTCACCTTATATGTGAAAGAGGTTTTATAGATGTGATTAAGTTAGGAAACTTGAGATAGGGAGATCACCCTCTATTATCTGGATGGGTTCTACGTGTAATCACAAATGTCCTTATAAAAGCGAGGTAGTGGGAGACTGCTATAGAGAGAGAAGGCAATGTCATGACTGAAGCAAACTGTTATTCTGATGACTTTGAAGACAGGGGAAAGCCCCTTGAGCTAAGGAGTGTAGCTCTAGAAGCTGGAAAAATCAAGAAAATGGATTCTCACCTGGAATCTCTAAAGGGAGCACAGTCTTGCAGACACCTTTATTTTGGCCCAATGAAACTGATTTTGAACTTTGACTTCCAGAATTTTAGGAGAATAAATGTTTGCTACTTTAGGAGAATAAAGGTTTGTTACTTTGAAGTACCAAGTCTGTGGTAATTTCTCATGGCAGCAATAGGAAACTAACACAGAACCCACTGCTGATAACAGGTGAGCTACAAATATGAAAGACTCCACTAACCAATTCAAGTCAATCACCAGCTCTTTCTCTACCAGCCCACCTTAACTCCTACCTCTTTCTATTTTCTTGGTTCAAAATAAATAATAAACTTCAAAAGAGAAATATTAAAAAATGCTTCTAGTAATCCAGCAAGCTTAAAGGTTTTTTAAACCAAATAGCTTGTTAAAACAAAAGAACTCAATCAATTGACTGGACTTTCTCAAACACACTTTTTCTAAGTCTTATCAGTAGGAATAGCCAGAGGTAATGCCAGGAAATCCCTGGCCTACTACCTCCAAGAAAATGCAAACTAATCCTATAAGGCCAATTCCCTCTGGCTAGTTTTTCTTTTCTCTCCTTTTCTTTTTAATTGAAGTATAGTTGACATACAATGATACATTAGTTTCAGGTGTACAACATAGTGATCCGACAGCTCTATATGTTATGCTGTGCTCATCACAAGTGTAGCTGCCATCTGTCACCATACAATCGACTATATTCCCTTTGCAGTACCTTTGTCCCCATGACTTATTCATTCCATACCTGGAAGCCTGTACCTCCCACGCCCCTTTACCCATTTTGCCCTTCACTTCCCCAGCAACCACCAGCTTGTTCTCTGTATTTGTGGTCTGTTTCTGCTATTCCCTCCGGCTAATTTTAAACTTCAGTACCTGAATAAGACATCTGCTTATATAGTAAACATCTTACAGGAATTCATTTTTAGGGACAAACAAAATATAAGATTTTTTTTCAGAACCTATCTCTTATTATGTCCTATTTTTGCTGTGTTTCTATTGTCTTGGAAGTAACCCCTTTCCTCCTAGAGATCCACTTAAAAAAAAAAAAAAGAAGCAAGGGCAAAAATGAACTATTGGGACTTCATCAAGACCAAAAGCTTTTCCACAGCAAAGAAAACAGTCAACAAAACCAAAAGACAACTGACAGAATGGGAGAAGATATTTGCAAATGACCTATCAGATAAAGGGCTAGTATCTAAAATCTATAAAGAACTTATCACACTCAACACACAAAGAACAAATAACCCAATCAAGAAATGGGCAGAAGACAGGAACAGACATTTCTGTAAAGACGACATACAAATGGCCAACAGACACATGGAAAAAGTGCTCAACATCACTCGCCATCAGGGAAATACAAACCAAAACCACAGTGAGATACCACCTCACACAAGTCAGAATGGCTAAAATTAACCAGTCAGGAAACGACAGATATTGGCAAAGATGCAGAGAAAGGGAAACCCACCTACACTGTGCATGGGAATGCAAGCTGGTGCAGCCACTCTGGATAACAGTATGGAAGTTTCTCAAAAAATTGAAAATAGAGCTACCCCACAACCCAGCAATTGCTCTACAAGGTATTTACCCTAAAGGTACAAATGTAGTGGTCCTCAGGGGCATGTATACCCTAATCTCCATAGCAGCAACGTCCACAATTGCCAAACTATGGAAAGAACCTAGATGTCCATCAACAGATGAATGGATAAAGAAGTGGTATACACACACACACACACATACACACACACACACACACACACACACACACACACACACACAGTGGAATACTATGCAGCCATCAAAAGAAATGAAATCTTGCCATTTGCAACTACATGGCTGGAAAAAGATGGTATTATGCTAAATGAAATAAGTCAATCAGAGAAGGACAATTATCATATGATCTCTCTGATATGAGGAATTTGAGAGGCAGGGTGGGGGGTTGTGGGAGATGGGGGGAAAAAATGAAACAAGATGGGATTGGGAAGGAGGCAAACCATAAGAGACTCTTAATCTCACAAAACAAACTGAGGGTTATTGGGGGGTTGGGGTGGTAGGGATAGGGTGGCTGGGTTATGGACTTTAGGGAGGGTATGTGCTATGGTGAGCGCTGTGAAATGTGTAAGCATGATGATACACAGACCTATACACCTGGGGCAAATAATACATTATATGTTAATTAAAAAAATTAAAAAAATTGGAAAAATTAAAAACAAACATCTCTCCCTTGTGTTAAAAAAATTGAGATACTCCTCCGCTATCTACTTTTGAAAATCAATCCACTTTAATTCATAATAAAATACTTTTTATGCCACATTTATGATGCCAACACCAAATCTGGTGATGTACTGGAAAGTTAGTTCTCTGGAAAAAAGGAAGAGAAAGAATGCCTCTGATTAACAGAAATTTCCAATTTCTATAGCAATGTAAATACTCATCCAATGGCTAGTTTCAAGTTATTAATAGTTTAACACCCAGCTCATGCAATTCCTGAACATTTATCAGTCAGCAGTGATGGGCCAGCCAGTTCTAGCATACCACTGCAAAATGTTCAACTATATGTAATTACTAATGATACTAAGACTGGTCTGTCTCAGTTGCTTTTAGGATATCAGAAGAGAAGGAATAGAAATGAGGGGGAAAAAATTGTGAGCTATGAAATGTAACCTTATTTTATTTTTGGTTAGGTGTTTTCCAATACAAAGACAGAAGGAGAGGGCAGAGACAAGATATCAGATTTAGTCCCTGAATAAAACTTGAGAATGAACAACTTTAATTATCCTAATTAGACTAATCTCTATCTGTGATCCAAGAACCTAATGCATCACCAAAGCTAACGAGAAATTAAAGAACTAGAAGAGAGAATGAAACATAAATAATTGAGAAGAGCTGATGAAGTTGAACGCTAATTCATCACACAGGGAAGAAAGAGTCCTCTTAGGGTGTATTAAGAAGGAATCTGGATGGCACAAAACAGTGTTTCATTTACTTCACTTTTTGTACTAAGAGCTAATTCTCCCTGAAGTTATTACAAGAAACCTATAGCTGCCTTGGACAGAATCAAATCCCTGTCCTCCAAGGATGGCAATTAAGAGAAAATCTTCAGATTGCAAGGGGCAGCTAAATCTTACAGTCTTTACTCTTGTCTAGGAACAAGATTGTTGTCTCTAGCATTCATTCTTCTATGCATGAGCTGATCTGACCCTTCCCTTAAATATCAATAGCATAGTTGGACAAGCTTTTGCATTTAAACTAGACTTTATGATTCAGGCTAAAGGAGGAAGTTCCAGACGACAAAATGGTAGGCAGTTCTCCCAGGAGTCCACTTAGCTCAGCCCACTGTCACGAGGTCCAGCTCACAACCACAACCACTTGGTAGAGACCATCTTTCCATTACTACCAGAGATTATTCTTGAACATGTCATAAATCCTTAGAATCCAAGTCCAAGAAAGGATTGCTCTCTGAAAAGAAAGTACTTCTTCTCGCCCCTGTTTGAGACTTAGCTTCCAAATCCTTGTTTTCTATCTTAGGACTTGCCTCTTCATAAGATGATCAACATGAGAATTATCTCCTTATTTCTGGATAGACTTCCCCTTATCCACTGCAGTATGGTTCAGACTTGGTTTCTACCAGAACAACTACATTGGAAACCTGTACAATAAATTTTGTTCAGTGAGAGTATCAATGATTCTGAGATCCTCTTTGTTCCTTACTTCTTTTTGGAGATTCCTGCCCTAGTTCTGGATCATCTCCAAATGTCTTAAAACACAGTTTATTGAGTTCTCTATGAAGCCTCTCTTATCCAGTCAACCATTTGGGAAAAACAGAATACCTTGATCAGATCACTATGGGAATGGGAATGTGCCAGTTGCACTTATGTCTTTAGTTTAATTCAGAAAATTGAAACTCTCATAGTAGTATTGAAAGCCAGAAACAGAGTGGGCAGAGAGCTCCTGTAAAGATTCACAGAAGGCTCTTCCTTCCGAACTTTTTTTTCAGAGAGAAGATGACTTGGAATATGGCTTAGGGTAGGGGAAGGGGATTATATATTCAATTTGGCTTTAAAAAAATTACAAGCTTGTTGGGGATGTTCTTCCCCTAAAACAATACTAAGTAATTGAGTTTGATCCTTTTTTTTCTCTGATTCCTTATAAAAAATAAAATATCAATTCTGACTTCAGCTGAAGGAACAACATTGGAATCATACTATGGAGAAATTTACAGGAAGACCATAAGAAAAAATTGAACTCTTCAAAGCTAAGGGAGAAAAGTAGTGCCAGGGCCAAGGAAGATAACTAACATAAAAGCTCAGGAACTCCAAGAGTAAATTAAAGGGTAAAATATGACTATCCCAATATAGACACTATTTCTTAGGTTTGTCTTTTAGGACAGACGGTATAAATAGCTCACCTTATCAATATGAAACTGCTTGGAATCTCGGGAGCCACAGCCAAAAGTAATATTTGTATATAATATAAAAGTCCTCACTGCCTACCATATAAAAGCTACAACAGCACTTGGCTTTACCAACTGCCAATTTGCCTGGAAATCTACTCCTCTGCTGTAGCCAAAGAAGCTCTGTTCATTCTCTATCCATATCTGGGCTATCTCCTTGAAGTCAGTCAGATAAAAATAAGGACACAATCCAAAACAGAACATACAACTTTTAAATGTTGTCGCAATGTGGTGGCATGCAATACTCGATAAGCTCTTAGAGGATTCCCAAGGAAATTCGTTGGAATATCTGGATGGTCTCACTATTATTTAAAACTAGCATCCATTTTTCTACAGTTACATAAAACCGGTTTTTTATCATTAAAACCTCCTTCAGACATTAAATGCATTAATCTATGTAATACATGTAGTGTTATACTGACCCCATAGTAAGTGTTGATTAAATGTCAGCACCTCTTACACAAACATTGGGAGCAGATGCTGGAATGTCTTGGGATAAAGGATGTGCCAAGGAAGGAATCTTAAACTTTTTAAATAAAGTTCATTTTACTCTGTTTCCTACAGGGAAGTTACAAGGGAAAATATCTTGGCAGAATAGAGCAGTGACACACTTGCATTTCCTAATGGTAGTCTCATCCTCATTATTAGTAATCTTGTATAATCCTTCATCTGCCTAAGAAATCCATATTAGCATGATGGCTGAATAATGTAATAGTAAATTCTTTTGGCCAGTGGAACTCATTCTCACTACTTTCAAATGCTCATTTCACACTCTATAGTTGAAAACCAAAAATAAGATTTGGTTTAAATGTTTTTTAACAGAAAACTCTGTTGAGTGAGTGTGGATGTATTTTAGATGGATATACATAGACAGATAATTAGATATAAGATAGATAGGCAAATATTTATCAGAGCAACTTCACAAGGTTATCAGGTTTACAATCATGTCTTTGAATAGGTTAGATATTCAGATATTATTATCACCTGTTTTTATAGTGAAATAGCTAAAATTACACATTTTAACTGTCCAAGGTAAAAAAGAGAGTAGAAAGTAGTACAATAGCACTAGAAACCCAGATCTTCTCCTTCTTGATATAATTTGTTTTCATTATTAATATATCTCATTTGTTGTATTTTAAAACATTTTTAATCTTAAGTATTTTATATGTACAGAAAAGTTGCAAAAATAGTAGAGACTTTCCATATTCCCTTTATTCCCAGCTTCCCCTGTGCTAACATCTTGCATAGCCATCACACAATGATCAAAACCAAGAAATTAACACCAGAACAACATTATGAAATAAATTACATATATCACCAGCAATCTACTAATGTCTTGTTCTGCTCCAGGATCCAACCCAAGATCTCACATTGCATTTGGTTTCCATGTTTCCTGGGTCTTTCCAATCTAAGTGAAAAAGCCAGAACTACTTAGTAAAGGAAATATGATTTTTTGAAAGGAGTAATTATCCAACACAGAGCCCAAAAATGAGCTAAGTATTAATTAGTGACAATGTTGTAGAGCCTTTATATTCATTTTCATTTTATACTTCATAATGGCCGTTACATCTTTTCTCTTTCTAGATTCTAAAAGTGGAAATATCTGAAATTTACGTATGCCTTTTCCTTCCATAATTTTCCCACTTTTATAACTGCAAATGTACAATTCAGCAGTTCTGTCTTTATGTCCAAAAAAGGATCAGAATGGACAAAATGGTAAAGAAGAAAAAGGTGATCATTTGCTATCTGTGTAACACAGAAATTACTTAAGCTCTCTAGATTTCCACTTCTTTATAAAACTGAAAGCAATTATGCCTTCTTCTCAGGGTTATTGCAAAAACTGAATGTAAAGCTCCAAGCCCAGTGTTTGGAATATGATCATGTCCGGCAGTGGGACATCTGCCAATATCTGGAGACATTTTTGGCTGTCACAGTTGTGAGGATATGCTCCCATCATCTAGTGGATAACGAGAAGAGATGATGCTAAGCATCTTACAATACATAGGTCAGTCGCCCAGAACAAAGAATCATAGGGCCCCAAATTTCAATAGTGCTAAGTTGGAAAACTGTATGTTACATGACATCAGTTACTCTGCACCCTGCCCTGGAACATGGTTAAAGCAAAGTTAATGGAGAAGCAAAAAATGTTTCACAAATCTAGCCCTTTTGAACATCAACTAACCAAAGGTTTATCTTTACACTTAAAAGTGAAGTAAAGAATGAAAACCCAAACTAAATCTGGACGCTCTGGGAAAGAAAGATCTTAATCAATCTCGCTCTACTTTATTGTATTCCTCCCCGGTTTGCCTGATCTTAGACCATTACCAAAAGAGGGAGCATAAAACTATGCATGCCAACATTTCCTCAAATTAAGGGCAAAGAAATTAAAATGTTTGCTTATGATCTCAATGAACTGTGTCAGAGAGCTGAGGGTAGAGGTTGGCAAAAACTTTTACTTCCATCATACATTTCATTTAAGAAATCTCAACACTATTATTACTTTTCTCAGCTACCTTTCTCGAGAATATGATGTGTTTGGAGCCCTGAATTCAGTTTTCTGCTTGTTAGAAAGCCACATCCCTTTCAACTCTCTGTAAAAGAAATGAACAAACAGGAGATTCGGTAATCAGAAAGAAAAGGCAGTTTCCTCGGATTAAACAAAAGTGAAAGATGAAATATTTTCTACTATTATTTTTGAGTATAAAAGAACATCACAGGAGATGTGCTCATAAAAAAAGACGACTTACCTTATTCTTACTATGGAAATCATGTGGCAGTCAAACACCATGCTGAATATTAAGCCTGAAAAGCTGGGTTGTAACCAGGATGCTGGGTATCTTAAAATACCTTAAATGTATAAAGGTATAAGGAAAGGGGCTTGAATATAAGTCACAGCCTTTGATATTAATACTAATAACAACTATAACAGCAATTAATAAAAATAACAACAATACTAAGAAATTCTGAGATTTCAATTATACATGAGGCATTAGACTTATTAGGCTCATGACCCCATTTCATTCAAATAGTAAACTGACTTGGTTACTTAGGAACTATCATTCATCTGCAATTTAACAATGAGGAAACTAAGGCACACTGTCGCAGAACTAGTAAGTGGATTCAGGACTTGAAACCATACCTATTAGTCAGCACACCATTCTGTTATGCTTATGTTTAAAGCATGTGTGCAATCAAACGACATATATCTTTATTTTATTAGTTTGAACAAAGGAGGAAAAGGTTTGAGTTAAGATGATTTGTGCTTACCAAACCTCATAAAGAGTACAAGGTAATCTGATCACTCTTTTGACAAACATTTTTGAGTTTTTGGTATATGCAAGGTGCTCTCTTAGAAACGTTAGAGATACAAAGATAAGTCAAATAACAGAGTAAAGTCTCAAGGAACTTATAGTATGAGATATTAAAAAGAGAGAGAGAGAATGAGATGTTTCCAGGCAGCTGAAGGAAGGGATTCTCTCTCCTTTAGAGCCATTTCCACATTGTGCATGGATCATAATAACCAATGAATGAAAGAGCACATGCATAAACGAATGTTTGAACCATCAAATGTAGCACATGAACTGGGCCTCAACACATAACTACAATTCACATGTAAAAAAGAGATGAAAACATTATTCAGACAGAGCTAATGAGAATTAATAGTATAACTAATACTTAGTTTAATTACTGTATATAAATGAAAGAAAACAATTTTCCTTCATACAAAGACATGCTTCTGTAGAAAATTCAAACATAGAGAAAGATACACAGAAGAAATCGAAAAAGCCCGGGGTCATCTGTAAGTAATGAGTGGACCAATAAATCTGAGCTAACCAATTTTCCTCATCCTATGTCTATTTATTAAAATATTAGACACATTTCACTGCTCTATTATCACCACGTTTTGTTTTTTCACAGAGATACTCATGTTCATTATACAGGTGAGAACAAAGATATTTGTTGGATTTAAGACCATGGAATAAACTACTAAAACAAAAAATGAAAAAGCAAATGTTTGGGAAAGTGCCATTGTGAAACCTTGGATGAAAAAATAATTTAGTTTAATTTTTCATCATTTGCTTAGAGACATCCTCAAAATCTAGACCACTGGCTGTGGTTGACTGGGGCTCTGCTTTTCCATCTTAAACAAAGGTCAAATGGGGGACGGGGTCAATAAATCCACCTCCCTTGTACAGAAATAGGAATGCTGAAAAAAGTCTTTCTTAAACTCTTCCTAATGTATTACCTGTTCTGACATGTATGGCTCTGTTTCTCATCCTGCTCACCCACAGTCAATTTCAACTTCAGCAGGCTTTGATAAAGACGCAGAGATTTGTGGTGCTTTAATAATTGTGTTATGGTTTTTAAGGCCTCCTTACCCTCAAAATTAAGGTCTCACTTCTGTGAATTTTTAAAATAAAAATTTATCTCTAAATATTTTTAAACAAAAGGGAAAGGGAGATAATACAGAGTCATGGTTATCCAACACACCAGCTGCCTGACCCTTTTGCAAGTAGCATATTTAATATCTTGACCACAACTGTTAATTTGTTTGAGGGACTGGTTCCAGGATAAATATGCACTGTGGGTTGATGGGGCCTGCTTACTGCTGTAAGTTTTCTCAACGAATACATGAAAGGCAATACCTCTTGTTGTTCTCGTGGGGGATTCCAAAGGACTGACCATCACTTTTAGTATTTATAACGTATCACCATAGACAAGAAACCAGGGTGACCCATGAAACTTAAATATGGCGAGATTCCAGTGACCCACGCTGCCCATGTTTCTCACGTGTCCCTTAATGAGACACACCGACAATCAGACGGAGAACAGAGCTACGTGCCAACCTTACAGTCAATGCATCTAAACCCGAATCCAGTAAGGACATCCACTTAGAGCATTACTTGAACTTCACGTCACCTCATTGCCCCGATTTCCTAAGGTCCCGAAGGCCTAAGAACAAATGTTGGAGTTACATATAAGCCAACTGGTCGCTGTAGTATAAATTGTTATTAAAATAAATAGAATTCGTGGCTGAAATTAAACGGCCCGTGGCAAGGCTCTTGTGTAAATAAAACCATTGTTCCTTTGTATATTAAAATTGTATTTATCAAACACAAAAGAAGAATGAACACAAATTGCATGAAAAAGGCAACTCATTTAGGACAAAATGATGGTGTGTAATAAAAAGATTTATTGTGTGACTAAAATGAAAATTAAATTCCTGTTAAAATATTTATGTGGATGTGGCTGAAACACTCTGCTGAGAGATAAATCAGAGTGGCCTTTGGCATTTCACAGACATAATTCCTCTATTCTTCTGCTGCAAATTTAGAGCTTACAAGATGCTAATGGCATCGCCGTTTCCAGGACTGTCTCTGCAGACTACTTTTGCTCAGCAGGTGGTAAGAATTTGCATCCATATTTCAAATATACTTCTATCTCATTACTGGCTTCTTATTTCTTTGTGATTTATATCTCTATAAAATTCCAGCTAGTGCAATGGGGAATGGGATTTCAAAAAGGCAAATTCTGCATAATATGGACATTTATCACTTTCTTCCTTCTTTATTTTTTCTTCTTCCCTCTCCAGGGAGATGGGGAGAATGACATGTAGCACTTAAAGCTGGGGGGTGTACTTTTCTTAAAATAATGTCATCTGAAAGGTTTCCAAGTTAGGGATATTGCTCTAAATGACCCTTTCTAGTAAGTGGCATGTTATTTGCGTCATTGCCTACATTTAACAGCATTGTGATCTTTAAATAATATATGTACATTAGAAAGTAAACTCACTCGGTAGCTATTAATTTGCAAGAGTCTTAATCATTTAAAATTCAGAAAGTGCTTTTTGTAATAAGTCTGAACATAACGAATCTATTTGGTATTCATGCAGGTGTCACAAGCAATTTCAGAGTTGTTACACTATAATTCTGTGCTACTTAATAGATATTAGGGTAGTAGCGGTTGTGTCACTGTAGATAAGACTCTTTCACAGTTCCCATGTCAAATTCACCTCTTACTGGTGTTTAGAATTTAGCTAAAGTAAAATTACACGCTTGTGAAACCTGACAGGTTCAGGGATTTAGAGGCATTTTCTGGGGGCGAGAAAGAGTGGGTTGTAGCGAAATAAAAGGCAGCGGGAAGGTATGTAGGCAAGGGAGGTGAATATTACTAAGATTAAACTTAGATATGTAAATTTTTAATTTGTACTGTAAATTAAAGAATGGAAATCCATGCATTTCCTCCTAGGTCTTCTCTTTTTAGTATTCCATTCCAGAAGAGAAATTAAAACAGTGAGTGAAATTTTATAGGCCATATGCTAGAATACCAGGTACAAGGATGCTCCCATTCAAAAACTTCATTGATATTAGGGCGCCTGGGTGGCTCAGTGGGTTAAAGCCTCTGCCTTCGGCTCAGGTCATGCTCTCAGCGTCCTGGGATCGAGGCCCGCATCGGGCTCTCTGCTCAGCAGGGAGCCGGCTTCCTCCTCTCCCTGTCCCTCTGCCTGCCTCTCTGCCTACTTGTAATCTCTCTCTCTGTGTCAAATAAATAAATAAAATCTTTAAAAATAAATAAATAAATAAATAAATAATAAAAAAAATAAATAAAAATTTCATTGATATTATAAGGAATTTTCTCAGTTAAGTTCAACACATTTTGCCATATGACTCAAAATATAATTGTTACATTTAATGAACAGCTATTATGTATTTAGGTACTCAGACACTTTTTTAAATTGGATCAATAGGCGTAAACAAGAAAAAGAAGGTATTGGTTCACACAATGAACATATTCAAAGAAGAGGTTCGCTCCCATAACTTAATGACATTCCCAGAGACTGGATTGTACTCTTTCTCTCCCTCTGTTTCTCAGGACAAAGCTTCTTTGCATAATGGTGGCCAGCAGTGACTACGCCTCCACGTTTGCTCTCAGCAGAGATAAGGGGTATCTCTTTGGGGAGTTCATGCAGAAGAGCAAGAAATCTTCATTCCCGAAGCCCACATACAATGTCCCCTTAGGTCTCATTGCCCCAGACTGAGTTATGTGCCATCTTGAAATCAATATTTGTGTCCAGAAAATGGGTTGCACCAAGTAGATTAAACTAACCAGGGCCAAACTCTGAGGACTTCACTTACTCCTCAGAGCAATCCTATGGCCTGAATATTGAAGATTCCAAACTTCTGAGGCATGAAGAAGTTGAAATACATTTTGAAACTCACTTCGATGTAAAAAGTAGAAAAAGGCTTGAAACCCAGGCTATTTAAAATCTGGACACTGTGATTTAACCATCTAGTTCATTGTGAGCTTTTGTGGTCGGATCATATTCCTTTTTGCCCGAAATTATCATTGAAATAAATAATATAACAGACATGAGAAACACTTATTTTTCCTTTTAGGAACTATCTTGTTTTAGGTGTGTAGTCAGAAGCAGCCCCCTCCTCCCTTTCTTTGTTTCTAAATGAGAGACTTTTCTCATAGACTATAGACTTAGAAGGTAAGCTTTAATGCTGCCTTCTGTACTCCTAAGACGTAGAGGGGAATAACATGAAGGACGCCTTACTACATTATGAGCTCCCCTGAGGCATGGATATTTGTCTAACTTTTTCTCTCGTTTATGTACCTTGTTCTAGAAACAATGCCTGAGACAAAGTAGAAACTTGACAGATACATATTGAATGAATAAATGAATGAGAGCATGAATGACTGTAAAGAGAACAGTTCAAAGTCATAGTCTTTCATGATTCTAGGCAAGCCTCCATGGTTGTTGGTGGTGGAGAAAGGAGGTCATGGGACTGAAATGTTTCAAAAGACTGCAAGGTCTTTCTTTGTCCCACCTGATAGGAACAAGACTCTAGTCAGTGGGTCTCAGCAGGTGCAAACCAAGAAGCACAGACCAGCTGTGTTCTGTAGCCTTGAGCTGTTCAAGAGAGTCAGCCATCTGTCTCCCCACCAAACACCAGCATGAGAGTCCTAACTCCTATCAGGGTGAGCCACATTCACAAGCTGGACTTCCTGGGGACATTTAAGGACAGCCACACCCTAGGGGGCAGGGTCACCTAGGCAAAAGTGCTTCAGACTTTCTTTAAAATACTCTTTGTTAAAAGCCAATCATAAACCAATGTTTTCAACGAAAACTTTTCCACTTAGATCTGATTTCGTGTACCAGCTTTTTATTTAAGGCTCGAGATTTTTTTCTTTAAGACAGCCTATAACTAAAAAAAATTAGTTTCAGGCTGGTTTATGCCTGGGGAGTTCTCAAGTTCTGTTGGTTTTCCTAAGGATACACTCACCAAAATAAATGGGTACCAGAAAATCTTTTAAGGGTTTGTATGCAACCTAGTTAAATCTGGGTCCCATAGTCCTTCATGAGATAGAGACACATTTTAAATGTGTAGTCTGATAGTCAAAGATTGTCAAAAGCAAACATCTATATTAATATCACCTCAGTTTCGGAATAGAAATACTCTACTCTCCAGAAGTCCCCTGTGTGTTCTCAGTTGATTATAATCCCTCTCCTCTAAAACTAACCACTATCCTGAAATTTATGCTAATCAGTTACTTTTCTTTATAGTTTTAAACCTATGTATTACAGTTTATTCCCCGGCTATGGTGAATATATATACACATAACCTCTTCTGTGTCTTGCTATTTTCACTCAGATATAGATACAGGTATATCGATATGTAAGATATACAAATTTATGTATGATTCACCCATGGTATGGTATATACAACTATAGTTCATTCATTTTAATTTTCATGAATTCATCCACTCTTCTACTGATGGGTATATTTCAATTTATTTAGATTTTTCCAGTATGGGCCTCTTACAAATCACACTGCTATGAACATTCTCCTACATGCATCTGGATACAAATATATACAAGTTTCTGTAAGGAATATAATTAGTATTAGAATTGATGAAACATGAATATACCTCTCTCCAACTTTAGTAGATGTTGCACATCTATTTCCCCATTTTACAACTGAAATTTCTGCACAATAAGCTGACTAGCAGGTTCTCATCAGAGATGAGAAAGAAGCAAGGTCTAGCAAAATAAGGGTACAGACAATTCCACGGAGATGCCTGGAGCTACGACAGTGCCTTGGTTACTGTAAGCTGAGACCATGGGATGAGGCCACTGCATACACCCACTGACCTATTATGAGATTCAGCCTTCCCCCAAGAAAGAGACCTTGTGTGAAGTCTCTGTACCGCAATTCCTGGGGGTGGGGGCTGCTCACTAGCACCCCTTCCAGCAGCTGAGAAAATAGGTCCTTCAGTCTCAATTAAGGATCTGAGCCTGCAGATCCTATCTAGAGTGTCCGCTCTAGATAATAACAAACAGCTTTCCAAAGTGGCCATCGTTCATATCTTTACTAAATCTCTTGAAGAGTATCAAAGAGAGGGAAACATTTTCTTAAAGGCAAACATCCCAGGGGCACCTGGGTGGCTCAGTCAGTTAAGCGACTGCCTTTGGCTCAGGTCATGATCCCAGAGTCCTGGGATCGAGTCGTGCATTGGACTCCCAGCTCCGCGGGGAGTCTGCTTCTCCCTCTGACCTTCTCCCCTCTCATGCCCTCTCTCATTCTCTCTCTCTCTCAAATAAATAAACAAAATCTTTAAAAAAAATAATAAAGGCAAACATCCCAAATTTCTTCTGGGTCACCAGAGCCATAAGGGGTGAAGATACTTATCATCCCCCAAACCTCTCCCTCTTCTCTACTTTTCAATCCCAAGGAAGTCTTTTGTGAAAGAATGAGAGAGACACAGTTTCAGATGAGTAACGGAGAACCTCTGACACATGGAGAGATGAGGAGGCATTTTTTTCCACAAACAGAGAGCTTTGGGAATTTAGCAGAAGAAGGACCCGAGAGGTAGAAAACCCACTGAAAGGAACCAGTGAGAGATGACGGTGAGCAGCATTATTTTAGTATTTCTTATGCTCAGTCACTGCCTATACCAAACCCCTACCCCACCTCTTCTTAAGGGCAAACCCAACCACACGGGTCTAGAGCCCTGTTACAGTCAGCTCTCCATCAGCGTTCAGCACCTAGCCTCTTGATATTCCCGCAGGGGTGAGGTCTGTTTGCAACACATTTTGTTCTTACTTCCCCTTCACACTTGTCAGCCCAAGAAAATAATTTGGAACCTATACACTGTAGAATAATACCAGGGAAGCCTTAGCATTTGGGAAGACAGAACTGATCTTAAAAAAAAAAAATCCTTGAACTATGACAATAATGAATGACACTTCCTTTTATGCCAGTATTTTACACTTTGGTCCCTTCTGAATTTTGGTTTCACATCTTACCCTAAACATTACTTTGATGTCAAATGTAAACCTTCATTACCCCTTGAAAGAACAAAGAAAGAGAATCAGGCAATTGTATCTTTGTTGCCATGCCGCAAAAGCACGTAACTCTCACTTGCAAGTTTGATATTTTTTAAATGAATGCATCAAAGTGCCTCTTCCCAAATAATCTGTTAAGGGATTATTGTACCTCTGACATTCCCATAATTTGTCCGTGAAGCGTGGAGGAAACTGATATTCATTTCCTCATTTTCTTTCCCAATTAAGAAAGAGCAAGTGAGTTCAGATGACTTGTCTAGGGTCATAGAGCAAGACAGTGGCAAGAACCTGAGTCTATTAATTCCAGTCAGACAGGACGGACGCATTGAGCATTGCTAGTAAGCTCAGCTCACTCAGTGACCACAGAGAAGACAGAAGTCAGATATTTGTTACTGAGATTTTCTCAGGCTGAGACCCACTGACCTGCAGAGGATTGATTGAGCCTTCAACACTGCCAAACCCGATGACGGTAGCTCACTAGTAAATTAAATCTTGGCTTATGGTTTGTTTTCCAATTCTTAGTAACATCTTGGGATGAACCAGGAAAGAATCCTGTTTTCAAATATAGTAAGTGACTAACAGAAATATTTTATTAGCCCCTATTTTGTTCAATTTCCACAACCAAGAAGTGGGCTGAAATTTGTGTTCATAATGTATTTCATTAATCATGATATATCCTAGTTTCTCAGCCTAAATAGTATGTATTCCTAGATTCTTAACTCCACCTGCAATCAGATCTTGGTTTCCATTTATCCCTGGGACCCCGGCACACAGAGATACTTTTTCGTGAATGTTATGGGTTTCTGGGGCATCTATCGTCAACTGATAGTTTACATACACAGTAAATGAAGCTTTATCCAATATGAAGGGTTCTCAGCAGGTATATGTAATTTCTGAAGATGTTTCTTTATCCATAACAGCAAAAATATAAGTGAGGATGTGACTATTAATATTACAGAAGGCAGGGTGCCTGGGTGGCTAAGTCGGTTAAGCATCTGACTCTTCATTTTGACTCACTTCATGATCTCAGGGTTGTGAGATCAAGCCCTGAGTCCATGAAGGGGGTGAAGCCTGTTTAAGATGCTTCCTCTTCCCAGCCCCTACCCTGCCTCTCTCCCCCTTAAAAACAAAACAAACAACAAAAACAACAACAACAACAAACATCACAGAAGGCAAACCCCACAGACCTCAGAGTAAAATCCAGTCTTGGGAGGTCAAACTGCTAGATGAGGCTATAAGTTTTACCAATTCTGGTCAGAGATGTTTTTACTACCCCAGTGACTTCCACATGGCAAGTTATTAGTAGTACTCTTTATACTCCTCATACTGGAGGTCAGGCCTCCTAGGAGAAAGAGAGAAACCCACTAGAAGATATTTAGGGGACCCCTGAGTCCTAAGGTCATACAACTCTACTGAATTCTTAAATACACATTTAGGGAAAAGATTCCTTTACCTGCTCGACATCCCTAACTGTAAAGAAAGTTCCAGAGAAGAATAATCCACATAAATGTTTTAAGGGTCACAAATTGTTTTTGTAGAAACATTAACCCCATAGACGATGCCTAGAGAACAATGAGGAGGTGGAAGACCTTTGGCTTCAGCTACATTATTTTGCATTTTACAATTTGACATCTATCTCAATGTCAAGCTCTGAAATAGTGTTTCTCAACCATTTTTTGTTATCATCCCCTTAAGAAATATTTTTCTACTTTTCATTCCCTGAATGCCTCCCTTCCTCTGAAATGTTAACATGACAAATAAATTGCATAAATAATGACTCTATATCTTTGCTGTATAAAAAAAATAGTAATTTTTTTCTCCTCTCCCCCCAGAACAAATCGTTGTCCCCTTAGGAGAGACAGCATCCCCATTTTGAGCTTAACAGAGCTCAAAATATTGACTCCCATATTTAAACTGAATCAAGTAATAATGGTGATCCAGTCTGGTTGATGTTGATACACTTTATATTATTCTAGAATTCACTAAGATTTTGAGTCTTTATGTCCATTTATTCATAGAATAAAAATCTATAAGTTTTCCATAACTTACTAATGACAATTTTGGTGGACTATAAGTATAAGAACTAAAATCTCTTCATCTCTAAAATAAGGTCAGTGATCTTGGAACCATGGTTAGTGACATTTATTAATTTAGCATGATTCAGTAATTTCCCAGAATGATCAAAGATAGGGTAGTATTGAATGATTTCATCAATTAGATACTTTCATCCATCTTGATGAAACTGTCTTATTAACCCTCAAGATCTAGAGACATTTGTGAATCTGAGAGGTACCAAAAATTCATCCATCTTCCTAATAACACCAAAATTTCTCAATGAGAAACTCTCTCTACCCCACTGTGCAGAGTAAGTAGAATACAGTAAATGCAGGAGCCTAATATAGGTGCTTGCTTTCCTTGCAGAAGTGAGAAAAACCTGGTATTTATCCTCACCTCAAAGGAAAGGAACATGTGGGTAGCCAAGGATGCATGCTCTCCTGTAGCTTCAAACTTCAAGCAAATAGAGCAATAAAAAGAGAAACGGGTCATTTATTCACCCCTACGGGTCATCCAAAGCAGATTGGTGCAGATATGAAACACAGCTGAGGGAATTACTCTCTTGCTTTCTCAAACTATTCTGGTCTTTTACCATTTTACAAACCATGTACTACCTCTTTTTAATTTCATTAGTCCACTGTTTCTTTCCAGCACATTGTTTTGTTGTTTAAATTCACTGTTGGTTTCTACTTCTCCCAAAATTCTAAAAGCACCAGAAATTTGATAAAAGATGAACTGATCAGCTACTTTGGTAAACCATGCATCCAATACAGTAGTCACCAACCACATGTAGTTCTTATTAAATTTAAATTTATTGCTTTGGGTAGTATGGACACTTTCCAATATTAATTCTTCCAATTCATGAATATGGGATATCTTTCCATTTTATTTGTATTTTCTTCAATTTCTGCCATTAACATTTTATAATTTTCAGTGTAGAGGTCTTTCACTTCCTCACTTAAATTTATTCATAACTCTTTATTACTGATGCTATTATAAATGGGATTGTTTTAATTTCTCTTTCAGATAGCTCATAGTTAGCACATAGATATGTTACTGATTTTGGTATGTTAATTTTGTATCCTTCAACTTTACAGAATTCATTTATTACTTCTAACGGGTTTTTTGACTACATGTCATCTGCAGAAACAACTTCACTTCTTCCTTTCCAGTTTGGATGCC
Organism: Ailurus styani; assembly: GCA_002007465.1. Lineage (NCBI taxonomy): Eukaryota > Metazoa > Chordata > Mammalia > Carnivora > Ailuridae > Ailurus > Ailurus styani. The sequence continues at coordinate 5,707,205 of LNAC01000137.1, read as the reverse complement.
TTTTAATTATTTTTCTTCCCTAATTACTCTTGCTGGAATTTCCAATGTTATGTTGAATAAAAGGGGCATCCTTATCTTGTTCCTGATATTAGAGGAAAAGCTTTATACAGAGTCAATGCAATTGCTATCAAAATCCCAATGGAATTTTTCACAGAAATAGAAAAACAACCCTAAAATTCATATAGAACAGCCCAAGACACCCAATGGCCAAAGGAATCCTGCAGGGGTTGGGGGAAGCAAAAACCTATAGGCAGCACAGTGCTTGCTTTCAAAATATACTACAGAGCTGTAGTAATCAAAATAGTATGTGACCAACATAAAAATAAGACATATAGACCAATGAAGCAGAATAGAGCCCAGAAATAAATCCACGTTTCAACAAAGATGCCAAGAACACAGAATATGGTGGGAAAAATGGGTGAAGATGATCAAAAGGTACACACTTCCATTTATAAGACAAATAAACCCTGGGGATTTAGTGTGCAGGACGGTTACAGTAGTTAATAATACTATGTCATAGATTTGAAAGTTGCTAAGAGATTACATATTAAAAGTTCTCATTACATGAGAAGAAAATTTGCAACAATATGTGGTGATAGATGTTAACTAAACTTATTCGGATTATATATATATACTTACACTGTTGTTGTACACCTAAACTACACTGTTGTACTGTTGTTACACACCTAAACTAATACACTGTTACATACCAATTATATCTCAATAAAGAAAAATCAACTCAAAAAGTACTACAAACTTTAAGATATGACCTAAACTGTGAACTACTAGAAGAAAACATAGGGAAAAACTTCTGGACATTGGTCTGGGCAATGATTTTTTTGCATATGACCCCCAATTCACAAGCAACTAAAGCAAAAATAGACAAATGGGAAAATGCATCAAAAAAACCCCAAAACTTCTGCACAGTAAAGGCAACAACAGAGTGAAGAGGCAACCTATGGGATAGGAGAAAATATCTGCAAAACATACATCTGAAAAGGGGTTGATATCCCAAATATATTAAGAACTCAAAAAATTCAATAGCAAGAAAACAATCTGATTTTAAAATGGGCAAAGAATCTGAAGACAGTTCTCAAAAATAGTCATAGAAATGGCCAGTGGGTATATGAAAGGGTGTTCCACATTACTAACCATCAGGAAAATGCAAATCAAAACCTCAATGAGATATCACCTCACATCTGTTGGGATAGTTATTATTAAAAAGATAAGAGATGAGAAGTGTTGGTGAGGGTAGGGAGAAAAGGAATGCTATACAGAAAGTGGTAATGTAAATTGGTACCGCCATTAATGGAAAACAGAATGAAGGGTCCTCAAAAAATTGAAAATAGAACCACGACATGATCCTGCAATCCCACTTCTGGGCACCAAATCAGAGGAAATGAAATTAGTATCTCTAAGAGATATCTACACACCCATGTTTACTGCAGTCTTGTTCACAATAGCAAAGATATGGAAACAATCTAAGTATCTATCAATGGGTGAATGGATAAAGAAAATATGTCGGAAAACACATATATAAAATATGGTATTCCATTCCACATAATGGAATATTATTCAACCTTAAAAAAAAGAAAATTTTGATATATTGATGAACTTGGAGGACATTAAGCTAAGTGAAATAAGCCAGTCATAGAAAGACAAATAACTGCATGATGTCACTTCCATGTGGAATCTAAAATAGTAAAATTCATAGAAGCAGAAGCCTGAGTGATAGTTGCCAGGGATGGGGGTGTGGAAAACAGAGAAATACTGATCAAAGTATATTGATCAAGTTTCAGTTGTGCAGGAAAAACCAGTTCTGGAGACCAAATGTACAGCATGGTGTACAGTTAATAATACCATATTGAAATCTGTTCAAAGAGTACATCTTAACTGACCCATCACACGCACACACGCACACACACACAGACACACACACACACACACACAGAGAAATGGTAACTGTGTGAGGTGATGGATATGTCATTTAGCTTGATTGTGGCCATCATTTCATAATGTACATGTGTATCAAAACAACATGTCATACACTTTAAATAGATCACAATTTTATATTTTAATTATACCTCAATAATGGTAGAAAAATTAAATTTAATTCAATTGAAATAAAAACAAAAATTCAGACCCTTGGTTGCACTGGATACATTTCAAGTGTTTAATAGTCAAATGTAACTAGTGGCTAACATATTGGAGAGCATAGGCATAGAACACTTTCATCATCACAGAAACTTAAATTAGCGCAATTCTAAAATGCTTATGATCCGTGATGGAATATGAGAAATAGTATCAAGAAATCCTCCAAGAAGAATACAAATTGGCTTCTGAGAACAGGATCTATTATTTCCAAGGTTTCCTAACTGTGATGAAATCTGGTATGAATGGATAACGTCTACCATAGTACCTGACACATGGTAATAATCAAAATGTATTGAATTAATTAATAGCCATTTTGTCAAAGCTTCCTAAGCTACAATGATGGAAAAAACCTCCAATTTTTTCCGTTTCTGCACTTTTTATTACTTACCTCCCCCCATATTACTTGGGAGAAATTAAGGGCATAGGTGACACCTCTTAGGTTTCTGTCGCAGAAGAAAACCAGAAATGAGATTATAAATATGAGTGTTTTGAAAAGTGTGACGCTCAAAAGTAGCACTGTGTATAATGTGTTGTGCAGACCTTTAAAGGTAATTGTTTATTTTTAATAGGTTGAACGATCCTGGTAATAAGTTAGGGAAACAAAGTCTATGGCAAACAAATGTAGGAGGATAATATTTTTGAGAGAGGAACCAGTATCTTTTACTCCAGTCAATTCCCACTCCTGCACTGCTCCAGTTAAAGCCACTGTTCTTTTCCGTATGCAGTGCCATATGCAGGGGGAGAGGGATGTGGAAAGCAGAGAAAATAGTTACCATCCTACAGCTGGTTCCAAAAGTCCAGCTCCTTAGGGGAAAAACGCGATTGGACGCAGAGACGAATAATTTGAGAGAAATACTAGTAGTGAAAGCAGCGTGTACAGCCTTCCCACCCACTCCAAAAAGATGGTTTTCTGAACTAGGAGATGGGGGAGGAAAAAAAGAAAAGAAAATTGGTGAGAGTGTAGACATTGGCTGTTTCTGGAAAAAGAGACTCTGAACCTCTCTCTGGAAGGTGTGATCCCTGTAAATGAAATGTCTGTGTCCTTTGTATCCTTTGTGTGTCTCTGCAGAGGACCTGTTAGGTAACACAGCGCCCTCTGTCCCAGCACAGTGAAACTGTCATCAGCCACACTGGGCTTAGAGGGGGAAGTGGGAGCATGGAACCCAAAATGGCCAAGCAGATTGGAATACATGATGGTCTGCTTTGACTGGAAATGCACGGCCAGGCAGGAGGAAGGACATGTCAGAGGACACTTTGCATGGACAGATTTCTAAAAGAGCAGACAGCCTTACCATGGGGGCAAAAGAACTCTCAAGCAAAGCAGAGCCCCATGTGAGCCATCACTATCCAGTGAAGAGCTTGGAAAAACATGACTTGCTGCAAAAGGGAACAAACAGATAATTTGCAGCTGCAGGAGACAGGCGGTTTCCCCACATTCTCAGCATGGCACGGAGAATCGCATTTGAGCAGGCACAGCTGGACACCTCTTGGATCATACCTGGGAGAGGAATCTGCTCTTGCTGGTGAGACTTACGTGAGACTTTCACGTGAACAGCCTTGCAGTTTGGGTGTGGGCTGCTTAGGGAAGAATCCTAACAGTGCAGGGAGCCGTTTTCTTTGGAGTATCCTGGAACACACTCGCAAAAATGGTCATTTGCTCAAATGGTTTTCTTCCGTCCACTAGCTTAAATCAAGTTATCCATGAGACACCTTTTTAAGTGGACCAGAGGCAAAAAATATAAAGGAGTGATTTTGGAACATGGGTCACTGAAACATATGGTATGAGCCATATAAGCCAGGATATCAGTGCAGCACTGAGCAATCAGAGTGGGGGCTCATGCTTCTTGGATCTCGTGCATGTGGGAGTAAGTCAGCCTAGAATGAGGGTAGAACACAAAAAATGAACAAAAAGGGGGAAAAAGGTGGAAATAGAAGACTCCAGGGAATGAGGTCCTGAGGCAATTTAGAGCCATAAAGATTTTGACATTTATCTGTGCTCCAATTAATAAGTTGGAAAGTAAGGCTAAACTATAATTTTTTAAAGAATTATATACTTAATATAAATAGAGAAGCAACTGGTACCCAAAGAAGTCATTCTATAATAGAATGTTATTAAAATAAAAGCCATCATTTAAAATGATGTTTAAGAAAAATCTTCTAACATGGAAATGGTTTATGTTATATTTAAAAACTTAAACTAGATGTATTATATGCACAGTATAAGTTATATTACCAAATACATTGAAAATTAATAGTAGTTACCTCTGGGTAGAGCTAGTGTTTTGATTGTTCTACTCTTCTAAATGTTCCTAATGTTCTATAATAATTAGACATTATTTTTACAATGCGAAAATGAACTTCACTTGAAACACTATCCATATTCTTACCTGTTTTCAAATGAAGACATGAATTAAACAAAACTTAACTAGGTCAGACATGATTAAAATTTAATTTTTGAATAATGGTCCATGAACTATCCAGGTTATATAATAATAATTACATTCAATTCATTCATTTTTTCAATTTAGTCATCTGTTTCTCACTTATTATTTCATTCAGCCATTTATCTTTAAAGAATCTTTTATGACAGAGGTCAGCAAATTATAGTCCACTGACGAAACCCAACCCACCCTCTGGCTTTATATGGTTTGCTAGCCAAGAATGGTTTTTAAATTTTTACAGTTAAAAAAAAAAATCAGAAGAAAAATAACATTTGGTGATACATGAAAATTCTATAAAATTCAAATTGTCCCCATCACAATTCCCTATCTCTAAAAGGAAGTGATTGGTTCAAAATAAGTTTTAAATTTCTCATGATCTCAGTTTCAGAGAGCAACAAGGCACACACAGACAGAACAAAGCAGTTCTAGAGTGCTGCCCCAAATCGTGGTGGCTCCCATAGACATGTCAAAGGCAATAAAATATTCTATCAGTTCTAAACTGCACTCCTTGGGCGCCTGGCTCAGTGGGTTAAAGCCTCTGCCTTCAGCTCAGGTCATGATCTCAGGGTCCTGGGATCGAGCCCCACATCGGGCTCCCTGCGTAGCAAGGAGCCTGCCTCCTCCTCTCCCTCTGCCTGCCTCTCTGCCTACTTGTGATCTCTCTCTCTCTCTCTCTCTCTCTGTGTCAAATAAATAAATAAAATCTTTAAAAAAATAATAAACTCCACTCCTGAAATCACTTAGCTAACCATCCGATACAACTGAAACATCCCTGGTTTGCTGCACCAAATGAATCAAATCAAGAGCATAACTCCAAGTGCGCTTAGAGTTTCAAATACGGTACCCCAAACCTTAATGAGCCCACCTGGAACTGCTCTCTACCATAACTACATGTATGTCCATTTCAGAGCTTTAAATATCTAGAACAGACCAGGCCAATGTTCTTTCAGATAAATCCTCAACTCTCAGATATTTAGAAAAGTGAATGAGAATTTCCTAATGCCTCCACATGCCTACTATATCCAGAAGAGCTTTTCTTCTTTTTTAATGTGTTATAAGGACTCAAATAGAAGCTTTAATCACAAGAACCATGATAGTTCCTGGAAGTTCCTTCTAATTGTAATATCTCTAAGAGCATGTCGGGGTAATGATAAAAGGAAATCTTAGGGTGCCTGGGTGGCTCAGTTGGCTAAGCATCTTCCTTTGGCTCAGGGTCCTTGGATCGAGTCCCGCATCAGGCTCCCTGATCAGCGGCGAGTCTGCTTCTCCTCCTGCCTGCTGCTCCCCTTGCTTGTGCTCCTCTCTCTCTCTCTCTCTCTTTCTCTCTCTCTCTCTCTGACAAATAAATAAATAAAAGCTTAAAAAAAAAGAAATCTTAAATGACAGAATTTGCTTAAGCTAAAAGAATGTGATAGGTGGGTGGTGAACTCAAGCTAACACAACTAACATTTATCAGAGATACGTAGGAAAATATGTATTTAGGTCTAAATAATCTACCGTACAGGTCAAAGAACGCTTATTCAACAGCTGTCCTTAGTGAAAGGAGACATAGTTTTCACAGACAGCTAGCCAAATACGTGTCAACTTTTAGAGTCCTTGCATCATACTAGAAGGAAGAATACGATGTCGTTTCCGGTAGGAAAGGCCCCACACTTGTTTTTATGTCCTGCTGCTGCCCTCCTGAAGTATTTAACAGCTGTTCATCAAGGGCTCTTGTATTTTAATTTTGCACTGGGTCCTGCTAATTATCTAGCTGGTTGTGGCCCCCATCCTCATAAAACATATGAACTAAGACTGTATCCACAGGAGCTTAGGATCTAGAAAGCGGAAGTCCATAAATCCATAGTTATTCTCTCTTTGCCCTACCTCCCACCTAATCCATGCTTCCCCACCCTGACCTGTGCCCTAGGAGGCTTATTTATACTCAGGGGAGAAAATACTGAATATGCAGTTTTATAGTTCTCATTCAGCATTATATTCTATATTTCTATCCATTTTTAAGCTTTCTTGGAGAAAATGATTCTTCAGTGTTTAAGATTTTATTTTATTTTTTTTTTAAATTTTATTTATTTATTTGACAGAGAGAGATCACAAGTAGGCAGAGAGAGGAGGAAGCGGGCTCTCTGCCGAGCAGGGAGCCCGATGCGGGCCTCGATCCCAGGACCCTGAGATCATAACCTGAGCCGAAGGCAGAGGCTTTAACCCACTGAGCCACCCAGGCGCCCAGTGTTTAAGATTTTAAATGATGGAAGTAGTATAATTTATTTCTCCATAGCCTGGTAGTTGGATATGTCAGATGTTTTCAGTAGTTTCCTATCAAAAATATGAATATACTTTTACATCTTTTCCTGTTTGACTTTTATTTAAAATTCCTAGAAGTGAAATCCCAGGGTCAACTGATATGAAATTTTTAAGACGATCAATACACGTTGCCAAATCCAGAACAGCTACAACCATTGTCCTCCCATCGGGTCGGGGGGTCAACTTCATCAACAATATTTATACATGATTATCAACAGATAAAAGAAAATGGGATTTCTTATTTTAAACTGAATGTACTTGAATATCATTAAGGTAAACCATTTTTATATGTATATTGGTCATATGGGTTTCATTCTCTTTGAAATATCTACTCATGTGATTTACCTACTTTTCTATGAGGACATTACCATTTTCTTTTGTTTTGTACAAGCTTTCATATATGAATGATTTATCTATACTCTTTGTTTCAGGGTACCACTTTTAGGTAATCACTTTAGGTGATATTATGTGGCATAAAATTCAAAATATGGTGATTTATTTACAGTGGAAATAAAATTCTCTGAATAACCCAAATAGGATGGATTTGTTTTTCAACCACTCATTTTTTAAACATTCTTTCCTTATTCAATATCCTATTGACATTTTGAAAAAAAGCAGCATAAAAAAAAATTAAAAATTACGAACATGGCCCAGGAAGCCAAGAAATACTCATCTGAACAAAATATATTATTTAAGAAAAGAGTAGTTGGAGTTCTCTCTCTCTGTTCCTCAAGGGCCACGCCACTGCTGGTACATCCATTGCCCCCAGCAGAGCACACTGATCTCAGTACTACCTTTCTCTTAACCTTGCATTTTGCCTTCCAGTAATGTTCAAAAACTGTTACATGAACTCAAAATACTCAACTCTGCTTAAAAATCAAGGTCATGGAAATTGTATTTAAATTGGTATAATTTCCTATACCCTCTAACCCCAGCTGCCAATCTTTTTAAAGGGAGAGCTTCACAGGGTTGGCAGGGAGGGCTGGTGTGCTAAGTCAGTGAAAGAAAGACTCCCTGGGTTTCCATCCTCCTGTCATCCAGCTTCTTAGTTAATGTATAGACTCATGGGAAATGTTTGGAAGGTAACATAAAAAAAAAAAAGATTAGTCCCATAGGACAGTTATTAAATGAATGGCATGGCCTATTGATCCAGTCTGGACGATAGGAAGATCATATAAGCATACTGAGAAAAGCAACTTTTTTTTATTATTAAATGAAGTACAATTGACTACAAAAATGACTTCTAGTCAACATAGTCTCTTTATCACAAATAAGACCAACTCTGTGGGGTTGGGGCGGGGGCAGGTGGGCAGGAGTGCAGAGACAAAGACGGCCGGGTTTTACTTTTCCTAAACACAAACACCTTGGTTTGTCAAATAGGATCAGTCAAGAGTTTAGCAATATATTTAACATTGGGCAGAAAATGGTGAGGTCAAAATCACTTCGAATACATCTATGTCTCGCCCATCCTTTTAGGGATAATTTATGTGTGTAATCGAATGCACATTACACTAAAAGCAAAAAGAAAATTACTACATTAATGATAAACCTTCTTTTAATTCTCAGAATTAAGATTCTTTAAGTTGAATACATAAACTGATATTCTGAAGTTAATGTAAAATGTCCTGTTTTTTCAGTTTGTGGTGGAGAATACAAGAGTTCATAAGCAATAGTGCTTTTCTTCTAATTAATATTGCTTATGAGTTATAAGATGGATCCATAGTACTATGCAAAGAGTGATAGAGAAAGCTAATAGCTTTGTAATACCAGGTCATTCAGATACCCCTGTAGTCTGATCTAATATGGGGAAATCACAGAATAATAGTATTTATTTATTTATTTTTTAAGGATTTTATTTATTTATTTCACAGAGGGAGAGAGATCACAAGGAGGCAGAGAGGCAGGCAGAGAGAGAGAGGGGGAAGCGGGCTCCCCGCTGAGCAGGGAGCCTGATGCGGGCCTCGATCCCAGGACCCTGAGATCATGACCTGAGCCAAAAGCAGAGGCTTTAACCCACTAAGCCACCCAGGCGCCCAGAATAATAGTATTTAGCAGCTGATCGTGACCTCAGCAATCATCTGTTGCAATTACCTCAAGGAACAAATGAGAAAAAACTATGACCCAAATATGTTCAAATATGTTAAGTGACTAGGTCATGGTCATGAAACTAATTAGCACCAAAGACTAAAATTGCACTTGGTTCTCCTAATAATACAGCAAGTTTCTTCTTCATTGCACCTGCTGGCAATCCCCTAGAGATCAGAATATGTCAGAATTTATCTATACATTCAACATCTATTTTTATGGAATCAGAAAGCCATTTTAATATTAAGCAAAGAATGGAAAAAAATTATGAATACATAGTATTATTTCAACAAAAAAAGAAAAATGTAAATTAACAGCATTATCTATAGATGGGGGATTTGAGATTTTTTTACTATCTTCTTTATAATTTTCTGTATTTTCTGTCATTTATAATTATAATATAATAACATAATTACACATATAAACAATGGGTAACTATTATTATACACATAAACAATGTCTAGTTATTATTATGTACCAGAAGAGAGGATTATATTATTATATATCATAGAAAGGATACCATATAATATATAATTGGTATATGATAAAATGTTATTATAAGATATATATTATATAAAATTTATTATAATATACTTTTATACTCTTATAGGAAATTGGCATCAGTGTTATTCAAAACAGTATTTGTTTAACACAAGTCTGTTAGGATGACCCTCACAATAAGAGCTTGGTAGAGAAGAAATCAGTTTTGGAAATACTGCAGCTTTGGAAATGGAAACACTCTATCTCCAATGAATGACTCACAGTTTACACTGATATCTGAATAGTTCTGAGATCTGCTACAGCAAAGAAAGCAACCTACGTTTATTTAAGCCAGCACTTCTCTAAGTTATCTGAACACAGCACTGTTAGGAGGCACATGGTACACTTAAACTAAATAAGGTTTCACAGAACACACTTGGAGGAACCTCAAATCTCTTTGCAATTCCAGATCAATCATTCACAGGAAGGCCAATCATTTAAGGCTTTTAACTGAGCATTGCTTACACATATTTTTATGGTACATTTATAAAATGAACTGTAGGCTTGAAATGTATAAATAATTGAACCTATATCCAAAAGGTTCCTTTTTTAAACTGTGAGTCTAATGAAATAGGCAATGAGAAGGTGATTTCTGTGAGTCATTACTGCAAGATTTCACATGTTTTGCTCATTGATTTTAATGTTCAAGGTGATAAATTTTAATTTTGCTTCTGCCCCAGGGCTTTCTTATGGACAATCAATAATATTACAGTTAAGAACATCAGTTGAAGTAAGTCCAGAGTCATGTCACTTTCTTAATCTTGGTCCGGACTCTAAGGCTTAAAATGGGATTAGTTCCATGACTTTATTTTCCTATCTGGGCATCAAACCAGCACATCGACTTAAGAAATTAAATAACTTAAGACACAGTTGAATATGTCCATTTCTCTTCTTTCTAAAAATCTCATCCTATATTTAAACTACTTCCCCTCAAATATTTCCATTTCCTCAATTGCACGTGCTTCTCAGCATCTTGGTGCCACCTTTTTATCAAGGAAACCACCTTGGTTTCCACCTTTTTATCTAAAATATGGGAAGGAGAAGGGCACCTGCCATCAGATTTATGTAAAATTAAATAAGTTACTGCATGGCGTGTGCTTAGGACAGTGCCTGACACACAATACTTCTCAGTGTTAGGTATTAACCTGAAATGGGATATAGTTTTTTCTCTCCCACTTTTCCTACTATTGGAAACAGTCTTCTCTCAGTTAGACAAGAAAACTACAGTGTCATCTCCACTTTCTCTTTTACTTTTATCTTCTCAACTCTACAAACTATATACATATATACAAAATTTACTTTTATCATAAACACACACACCACAAAACACACATATTATGCAATCCATTTAGAAGTCTTTCTGTTTCTCCTTTGAAACCACTGTCAAATCTACTCCTTTTATTCCATCTTGTATTCTCGCTACTCCATGAGGGCTCATTCTCTTATATCTGAACCAGTATAATAGCAGAGCACTCAATCTCTGCCCTTGAAAATGATTTCTTCCCAAATCTATCCTGTAAACAATGTCTAAAATTTCATTTTAATTAAGTCAGTTCTCACTTACAAGCTATCACTAACTTCCTATTTCTTAAAGGATTAAAATCTGAACTCTCAAGGCAATTACAGGCAGTCTATATGTGGGCCACGCAGCCTACTCCACACTCCCCAAATGCAGTCTCCATCCCAACTTCCATTTATGTTGGGTCACTGGTGTGAAATAATCAGATCCCTCTTCTCTGTCTTTCTAAATGGGACTAACTGAACTTGAAGACTCAGCCCAAATCATTTTTCTTTACAAATACTCCCTGGATCCTCTCATCCTGATACAAACTTTTTACCATCTTCTGAATCTCTGGCAATTCCTTAAAGTGACTTCTTTAATATATGTTACATGTTTTGGGTGGAAGGCCCATTCTATTTTGAATGTTTATGATGAATCTCTACATGTCTTGGCAGAAGTGTGTGGGGAGGAGAGATGCATATCCAGAGTAACTGCCTGTCCCAGTAAGAACAAAGCACTGCCCCTTCCATGATGGAAGGGGTTCAGTATAATCAATCTGCCACCAGTTAGCTGGTTGATCAACCCAGGGAATGGTGCCATACTGCCGGCTTGGACTTGGGTTTGGTATCTGTTGTTGGAAAATAGGGTACTCAGCAATCGCTGTAGCCATTCATCCGAGCAGGTGGAAGTCAATGTTGCTGAGCCCATGGGTAACCTCTATGCCAGTCACTATGGCCATTTTGTTTATGAGCCCATTAAATAATATCAGGAATCAGGAAAGAAGGAGTATTTATAGAACAGGTCATCTTACTCGCTTGGTTCATTACATTATCCTTCACTGAGGTCACACATTGGTGAGCTATCACATAGGGTAGAAATATTTCAAATACCTTTACATTTTTTTTTTGCCCAGAGAGGTCTCCTTACACACTAGTCCCTTACAAGGAAGTGGCTTACATGATTGTAGGGGCTGGATAGGTAAGTCCAAAATCCAGAGAGCAGGCCATAAGGAAGATGAGGCTGGAACAGTCAGGCAGGGGATGAAGCTATTATTCACAGCTTTGGTCTCAACTTTACTTCTAAGGTTGACCAATGAATTCAATCGGGCCCATTCAGCTCATCTAGGATAGCCTCCCTTCCTGAACTTCAACTGGTTATGGACTTTAATCACTTCAGCAGAACACTTTCACAGCCAAAACCCAGCTGGTATTTATATTTGATGGAATAATAAGGGACTGTGGCCCAGTCAAGTTAATGCATCGAAAGACCATCACAATGATGTTGACATATACTGAGGTAGGAAGATAGAGGGAGGGAGAAACTGAAGAAAAAAGATTCAGAGATTAGTTTCTAGACATGCTAAGTTTGACATCCTTATTAGAAACCTAAGTGAATACGTCAGGAAGGTAGTTAGATATACAGGTCTTGACTTGAAGGTGTTGAAGAAATACATTTGAGAACTATAAACTATTGAAAACCACGAGACTGGATGAGATAACTGAGGGAGTGAGCCCTCAGGTACATTAGTACTAAATGTGAGACATATATGATAAACCAGCAAAGAATACTAAGAAGGAAAAATCATTTGAAACAAATGCAGGAAAATGTAGCATCCTGGAATCCAAATGAAGAAAGTGTTTCAAGAAGGAAACAATGCCTCACTGTAAAAAACAGTATATCATCCAGATAAAATGAAGAGTAAAATTTGAACACTGTATTAAACAAATGCAAATGCTATCTGGTGATCTTACAAGAGCTAATGATAAAGGATGTGGTCTGATTTCTCCTAGTGGATTGATGATAGGTGGTCTCATCAAGGCTATGAATTCAAAACACTGGCAGTAGGTGGGAAGGGAGGGGGTTTGAGATCTTGGACTTCTTCACTTCTGCTAATGGTCAGCAAAGAATGGACTAATCTTACCAGAAACACATAGTGGTTGGAGATGCCTTCTGGGTTCCAATGGAAGCATAAAGGCCAGGAAAAGCAAAGGTGATTTATACATCATCTGCTTTGAAGGAATAAATCATTCATATGTATTTCTAATAGGGAAACACTATCCATCTGAAATTATTTGCTTTAATAATCATTCATTGGAACTATTAGTTTTAATAATCCCATTATCTATCTTAAGACAATTGCAGAAATTCTTGGGTACTACTACGTCAGACATCAATTACCACATATGTTGTAGAATGCCTCTGAATAATTTTATAAAAACAACAAAAAACTAACTCTACAAGAAAAGTTCTGTATTTATTCACAAATGAAGACAGTTTGGTGAACTTTGTTATCGCTTAGCTTAATACAGTGTTTCAAGATAATAAACCCATCCAGTGCCTGGAGCACAGAATTGAACAGGATTACAAGATAGAGGCAAATATGTGTATGCGTGTGTGTGTGTGTCACTTGCACACGAGTACACGTGCATGCTACCTGTGTTTTTGTTTTCCCTTCTTTAGAATCAGGTGTTAAATTAAGCACGGATGATTTAAACTATGAAAGTCCTTGAAACAATTTGGAGAAAAGCTAAGATGTCCTGAATTTCCTCTAAGGCATTAGTCCTTAATGCCTTATAAGTTTTTTTTTAAATAAACTTCTTACAACATGAAACTGCCTATTAAACACAATTTAAAAAAGTAATTAGATGGTACCAGAAAACTTTTATTGAACTGCAGGGAGATTGATATGCTACTTTGACCAGTATGTGGTTATCAGCTGAGCCCCCTGAGCAATAACTATCCTTGTTTCCTAATGGAGTCCTGGGTCTGTTTCCTCCCTGCCTGAAATGATATAGAAGGGGGCGCCTGGGTGGCTCAGTTACACATCTGCCTTTGGCTCAGCTCATGACCTCAGGGTTCTGGGATCTGAACAGGTGTCCGCTTTTCCCGTTGCCTCTGCCTGCCACTCCCCCTGCTTGTGTTCTCCCTCTCTCTCTCAAATAAATATGTTTTAAAAAGAAATGATATAGAAGGATGTATCTGAAGCACCAACAATGCCATCACAATCTCGAAAGACCAGTTCTCAGAAGATGCGACCCAGTTTAAAGATGAGAAAAATTAGTGACCATGGAGTGGGAAATCTGTCACTTTCTCACTTTCCTGTTCACGTGCACATGAGAACGTTTGTGCCCTGGTATGCCCCACTAGCCTGGAAGGGAGCATGAACGGTCAAGGTGATGGCCTCTCACTCCTTCTCCAGTTTAAATCCCATGATTTATCATGATCATGAACCCCCTTGCGTGCACCTTTGACTCCTTTGCCCACCTCCTACCAACATAAATTCTTGGCAAAGCTACAACCTATGGTAACACCCACCTACTCCCCAGCTGCAAAAATGCAGCCAAAACAGGCTATAGACATGAGGCTGGTGACACTCCACCACACTTCCATTTGATGACCGTGAACCTCAGCAGGGCACATGATGCTGGCAATTACTAATTACACTATTTTCCCCTGGTCCAATCATTCTCTCTCTTACTTAATTAACATCTTCACCTCTTTCTTCAAACCCTCAACAACTCTTCAACCCCATTTCCGGCTGATGACCTTGCATCCCATAGGTTGGAAAAAATGGGAACAGTCAGAACAATTCCACATACTCCCACCACTGCATTTACCTACTTACCAGCATCTGGACTCCTGGTCTGTCCTCCCACCCCACAGCACAGATGAAGCACCCATGCTCTCACCTAAAACGGACAGGTGCACGGAGATAGACCCCCCTGCTCACTCACTGAAGAATATCTCTCCAGCAATTCTCTGGCTCTCTCCTGATCATCAAATTTTCAGTCTACTGGATTGTTCCCAACCACATCCAAACAAGTGTGATTTCTCCTGTCGTAAGTTTTTCTGTTCCTCACAAGATATAGCACAATGTCACAGCAACACTTCAGGGAGTGTTGAAGGAAACGTCTCCCTGACACTTGAAAGATGTCTCTACTTGCCTTTCCAATTACTGCCCTCCCATCCACTCTTAAACCTATTCTACTGCAGCTTCCGCCCTACCACTGCACTGAAACTGCGCTGTCAAGATGCCCACTGGTTTCCACTTGGACCGACAGCATTTGATACGATCACTCCCTCTTATTTGATGTACGTTCTTCAGTTGCTTCTAGAACATGGGTCTAACACTCTTCTGGATTTTGTCTCTCCTTTTGTTCTCAGTCTCTTTTTCTTCTTCTTCCTCTTGTCCTCACCTTCTTGATGTCGGAGTGCCCAGGGTTTAGTCTTCAGTCTTCTTTCCTTCTCTATTTATATTCCATTTCTTAGTGACCTTGGCTTGAAATCCTTGGCATCATTCTTGGTGCCTCAGTTTATCTCAGTGGATGAGTCAGAAATCTCTTGGCTTTACTTGAAAAATACATACCGAATCTGATCACTCCTAAGTCCTCCACTTGCTATTTTCACTGTCTTAATCATCATTATCTCTTACCTGGATCATTGTCACAGCGTCCTAACTCGTATTGTACTTAACACCTTTATCCCTAGAGTCTATTCTCAACATAGCTGTCCAAAGACTCCCATTAAAACAGTGCTTCAATAAGGTTTTTTTTTTTATTGAAATCCTCTAGTCCGTACAAAGCCCTAAAAGTCAATCTGTGACTTTAACTCAACACTATCCCTTCGCTCATCCCACTCCAGTCTGGCTTTTTTCCATCATATACAGAATGCTCTTACCATGCCTCTGTACTTCCTGTCCCCTATGCCTGACCCATTTTACTCCAGATACTGTACTGTTAACTTCTCACCACTTTCCTGACCTCCCCTTCCCTTCCGGTAGATCACCCCCTTCTCTGGACAATCTGCACCTGCATTACACTGTCTTCTCTTTCAAACTGTTAGTCCCTCCGTGGTAGGATCTGTATCCCACTCCTCTCTGTACCTCAGCACAGGGTCTGGCCAGCACCCATACACATGCAATTAGCACTTATCACATCAAACTTCTTTTTTTTTAAGTTATTTTTATTTATTTATTTGACACAGAGAGAGAGATTACAAGTAGGCAGAGAGGCAGGCAGAGAGACAGGGAGAGGAGGAAGCAGGCTCCCTGCTGAGCAGAGAGCCCCATGCAGGCCTGGATCCCAGGACGCTGAGATCATGACCTGAGCCAAAAGCAGAGGCTTTAACCCACTGAGCCACCTAGGCTCCCCACATCAAACTTCTTAAGGAGGATGTTTTCTTAAAGAAACTTTATAGGTACATGATAGAAAGTTGGCAAAAATTCATGACTAGAAGAAAGGATAAAAATCGCACATCCCCAATATTTAAAAGTTAAGCATTTTGGTATCTGTTCTTCCAATTGTTTTTCCATGCAAATTTTGGATATTTCTTTGAAAGACTTTTCATTTAGTTAAGTGCATACTTACAGTACACTTCTGAACCCTGACCCTTAGCCTTATTATAATGAGCATGAATATGTAAGTTTAATATTGTTTTAAATGGATACATTGTATTTCATCAAGTGAGTGAAAGCATGCTTCTTTACTATGGTTGAATGTTTGGATAATTTCCATTCTTTTTAAACAGAATTTTTAAAGGGCTCCACTCAATCTATTCTATAGAGATAGGCAAACTTCTTGACCATGATGTGCAGTTGCCAAATTTTCCACTTAATTTAATAGATGGCACTATCCCAGTCTCACGATATGAAAGTATGGATTTAATTTGACACCAAATGAACCATGGTAGAAGGTACACCCTTCTCCCAAACAAATGGGAGTTTTAGTCTAAGATTATAGAGACTGTTTTCAATAAAAATTTCCACAGTTCTTTTAGTAAATTTCCATCTGCCATCCAAAAATATCTTGGATGTTTGCAAAGGCACAGGATGCTTTACATGTTAAGGAAATGTGCTTCCAAGAGCCTTTTCTCCCCTTCTACCAGGTCTTTCTCTGCCAGGAGGAGTAAGGGACTAGTGACCTTTCCTTTTTGACACAAGGGTCATATTCATAACTGATTCAGACTCACGGGGAAGCTGTTCAGAAGCTGAAGTTCCTGCAGAAATACTGCTGACACACCTCAGTGCCTGAGGCTGTTGCATCTACAAGCCTGGGAGAGAAGGAGTGAGCTCAGTGGCATTTTTTTTCTTCTTTGTTACCCTTGGGTTCTATTCTATTACTGCTGCAACTGGAAGTTCAACTTGAAGTGCAAATTTAATCTTGTATTGTGGTGCTTTTGCTTGATTTACCATTTCTACAGAAATATGGAGTAAAAACTGAATGTAAGATTTTCCTGAACACTGCCAAAAATGATTAATCGAGTTAGCTAATAATCATTAAAATGTTAGTTACTACATTGAAAAGATACAGATTGGTTTTACTTCTAAACTGTCAGATTGTATCCATGAATGAACATGGAAAAGGTTGTTCTGTTTCCTGTAAATGAGACATAAGTAATCTTTTATCCTCACTTTCAGGGTAATTGGTAAGAGCCAATAATTTAACTTATGCCTGTAGTTGCAAGAAAGGCAATTCAACTTTAAACACTTTTGACACAATATCTAAAACAACTACAAAACTGAAGACATTAGGCAATGAGAGTCATGCTCTATTTCCAAGTGACTTATCTTTATTTTCCTTTTTATCTGACTATATAATAGTAATAGATATCACTTATTTAATACTTTCTATGTACCTATTACAATGATAAGCACTTTAAACTTAGATAATCTATACAACTCAATAGCAAAACAAAACAAAATAAAAAACTATCCAATTAAGAAATGCACAGAGGATCTGAAAAGACATTTTTCCAAAAGTGATACACAAAGGGCCAGCAAGTATGTGAAAAAGTACACACCAAGGAAGAAGTGCTCACTGACCACCAGGGGAATGCAAATCAAAACACAATGAGATATCTCCTAAAATCCTCTGGGATAATAGGATGACTATTATCAAAAAGACAAGAAATAACAACTGTTGGTGGGATGTGGAGAAACAGGAGCCCTGTACACTATTAGTGGGAATGTAAATTGGTGCAACCACTATGGTAAACAGTATGAAGCTTCCTCAAAATATTAAAAATAGAATTACCATATGATCCAGCAATTCTACTTCTAGATATTTATATGATGGAAATAAAAACAATAACTTGAAAAGATACATGCATCCCCAAGTTCATTGCAGCATTATTTATAATAACCAAAACACAGAAACAACCTAAGTGTCTATCAGTGGATGAATGGATAAAGACAATGTGACATACGTATACAATGGAACATTGCTTAGCCATAAAAAAAGGAACTCTTGCCATTTGCAACAACACAGATGGAGCTTGAGGGCATCATGCTAAGTGAAAGAGGTCAGAAAGAGAAAGATAAATACTGTCTGATGTTACTTATATGTGGAGTATATGTGGTTGTTAGATACACTAAGAGCCAGCAAGTATGTGAAAAAGTACACCCCAAGGAAGAAGTGCTCACTAACCATCAGGGGAATGCAAATCAAAACACAATGAGGTATTTCCTAAACAACAAAACAAACAAACACAGCCAAACAAACTCATAGATACAGAGAATGCACTGATGGTTGCCAGAGGTGGGAGGTGAGGGACTGGGCAAAATGGGTGAAGGAGCTCAAAAGGTACAAACTTATAGCTATAAGTGACTATATATGTTATTATATATATTCTATATATGTATGTATATATGATACCTAATGATGATACCTAATAATACTGTATTATATATTTGCTATGAGAGTAGATCATAAAAGTTCTCATCACAAGAAAAAAAATTTAACCGTGGTGATGGATGTCAACCAGATATATCGTGGTGATCATTTTGACATATATACAAATACTGAATCATTGTGTTGTTTACCTAAATAAATATAATGTTATATGTCAATTGTATCTCAATAAAATATTAGATAATTTAATTTTCCTAATAACCCTGTGAGGTAGGTAGCATTTTACCCATTTTACAGATCAAAAAATTAATACCAAGAATTTAACCTACTCCAAAACAAACTGATAAAAATGCTAGAACTATTATTCAAATGTAGCCACAGTGCTCTTATCTTTGCTTCTATCTCCATGTCACCCTGTCTCTTATCCATCCTTTCGTACTTTTAAAAATACATATATATTAATAACACCTCATAACTATTCCTTCCCTTGTATAGTTACTTCTCTCTTCCTTGCTCCTTAAACTGACCATAACAGAGAACAAAAATATATTGTAACTGTACTTTTTATTCATTACTGAGTTTTATGTTTTATATTCTAAGTTTTAAGTGTGTAATTGAAATGTTTTAGCATACTTTTAGAACTGGGAACAATGTAGTAAATAGGATAATGCTTTAGTAATAGGGTTCCCATGAAGACTAGGTCTTTGCTCTAGGTAAAACTCTGGGATTATTTTCAAATGATTAATCTTCCCCTTTCCCTGCCAAGGCTGTGAAGGGCTCTTTCTCAGATTCACCGTGAGATCCCAGTGGGGTCCCTTGAGGTAAGGTTCATGAAAGTGTACCCTTCACCAACACATGTAGCCTTGTCCAGACTCAGCAGTTTATCAAAATTAACATTTATGTGTTTCCATCAGTTTATGGCTCCAGCAACTTCTGTTCCAGGAAATAAGAAATAAGATCACAGCTATGATCTGGATCATCTGTTTCCTTAGATTTTTTTTTTTTTTTTGCGTGTTTATATGCTCTGCAAACTCAATTCTCTACTGAGTTGGCAAAAGTTGTTGATATTCAGTTTGTCTTTTTTCTTGTAGGAAGGATGAGAACAATGACTTCTAGATTCTCTTATATGTTGGAATAGAAACCAAAGTCTTTCACTTAAATTTCAAAAAAGTATTGTAGGGTGCCTGGGTGGCTCAGCATTAAGCGTCTGCCTTTTTTTTTTTTAAAGATATTTATTTATTTATTTATTTGAGAGAGAGAGAGAGAGAGAGAGAGAGAGAGAGAGAGAGAGAGAGCGTGAGAGGGGAGAAGATCAGAGGGAGAAGCAGACTCCCCATGGAGCTGGGAGCCTGATGTGGGACTCGATCCCAGGACTCCAGGATCATGACCTGAGCCGAAGGCAGTTGCTTAACCAACTGAGCCACCCAGGCGCCCCTAAGTGTCTGCCTTTGGCTCAGGTCATGGTCCCGGGGTCCTGGGATCAAGTCCCACGTTGGGCTCCCAGCTCAGCGGGGAGCCTTCTTCTCCATCTCCCTCTGCCTGCCGCTCTGCCTACTTGTGCTCTCTCTCTTATCACTCTATCAAATGAATAAATAAAATCTTTAAAAAAAAGTATTTTAAAAATTTTATTCAACTGAAATTTTTGCAACTGAGATAGTGATAAATAGAAGAAAAATTTACTTTCCATTCTTTCTCTATTTAGTATTTTTTGAAGTGTTGGTAATACTCAGAAATCTATCACAAATCAATGAAGCCTCAAAGAAAAGTACCATCTAAATCGTCTAGAATTCACAGTCACTAAACAATTTCCATATTTTCTATAAAGAAAATACATGTAAGGTTCTCATTGCAATAAGTCTCTCATATTCTTATTATCTTATGTGCTTCTAATGATAGAGGCATTTAGATTTATTTTACTGGAAACCATAGCACTAGTTTCTCTTAGTTATTCCCACAGCGACATATCCAAAACATGCCCTTCTATCAACAATCCATTTTAGGTATATTTATTCTTTTCATTGCTGGTGAAAAACAGCTGATTATTATAATAAAACGGTGGTAACTCCTAATTTCCTGATTTTCCTTATAGATAATTCCTGTTCATGAATCTAAATTAGTAGGGAATCTCCAATCTGAACTAAATTCTGATCAACCATAAAGAGTTAAGTGGGAAGCAGAAGTTCTGGGAATTTTGCATGAAAATTGTTGTAAGCTTACCATGTTTTAAAGTCAGGATGGAAAAGGCTCTAAAGAAATAGATGTTTATATGGAACTAGGGGAAAAAAAACAAAAACAAAAACAAAAAAAACTTTTTAAAACTTTTTTAGTGAGGAGCGAGCCAGATTACAGGGCATGATATCCAGAATGGTTGATGGCTAAACAGAACTGAGATGCTCTAAAAGGCAAATGACCAACTTGGAAGGTAGCCACCAAGATTGTGAAGGGTGCTGATGTCATTTTATGAAAAACATTTAAGGAACAAAGATTGTTTTGTCTAGAGAAGAGAAATTCAGGCAACAAAAGAGGTATTTTCAAGTATTAAAGGACTGAAAGATGGGGACGTAAGAGAGAGCAGTTAGTATGACTCCAAGTGGTAGCAATAGGACCAATAGTTAGAAGCTAGAGGAAAGCTGAAGTACACCTTAATAATCACAAAGGTTAAAGGCAGAATAGGTTATCTCTGGATTTAGTGACTGCTTCATCATAAGAGACAGGAAAGTCAAGGCAAGTAATTATATGTCTTATTTGTTTTGGAGTCACTTTAAATCCCTCCTGAATAAGTAAGGCAAAGTACTACCAAATTAAATATAATTTTGTCTTGGTGTCCCTAATGGCTAGTACATTGCCTACAACATGGTGGGTGCTAAAATCACATTTGTTGAACCAATTCAGTTAATAGACAAATAACCACTTGGGTAAGGGGAGCAAAGTCACAGAGGGGATTCAACCTTTGGAAGGATAGTTGGATTGAGGAACTCCAAATCCCTCTAATTAAAAGATCCCCGATTATATCTGTTTATGCAAATATTCTTTAGTAATAAAATAACAGCACCCACTCTGCACTTTTGTGGAACAGTTTTAGACTTAACCAAGCTCTTTTATGGACATTTTATGGACTATTTTATCTCCATACTAGCTCTCTAAGGCACAGAATGTGAGGGAGCTGAGATCAGACCCTGTGGGTGTTTCATCAGTGTTACACCTGAAAAACAGCAGATGCAGGATGTGAACTAAGGTTTGCATTAAAGGATATCCAACTGCTTCTTTATCAGGTTAAGTAATTCCAGGTTCATCAGCCCTTCATCAAAGGTCCTAGTTTTAAATCTCTTCCACAGCTACCGTAAAGAGCATAATTAGTCAACTATGGAGAGTAGAAATGATGTATTTTCAGACTTTCCCTATACTGATTATTGATTTTTCTGGACTATAATGTTTGTCATGGGGTTGCATACTTTCCATGGACATGGCATTCTGAACAATTAAAACAGTTACTCACTCAGACTATATATGTGGAACCCTTAAAATATGTTGTAGTTGTCGTAGTGGGGGAGGTTCAGCAGGAATGAAAATTCTGAATAGATTCTTAACAATTTTAAGTATGTAGATTGTAGCATACATTACACAGATTTATATCTATCTCTACAGACAGATATATCTATACCATCTCTATGTAGATGAATATGTAATATGTAAGTAGATCTATATATAGAAAGAACTACAGATCATCTCATATACCTGAAGGTAGAGAGACAAAGTGTCAGAGTAAGTCCAACATAGGCTACATGAATCTGTCATTTTGCTGACATGGGAAGCACTGACAGTGCTCAGACTTGGTTATTTCCAAGGGATTATATTTATAATCTACCATCTCTCTACATACATATTCCTTGCATACATAATTTGCCCAAGGGTCTGGCATGGGCCCTTGAAGCCCTTTTGAGGAGCCATGAAAAACAAGGGTGCTTCCATTTCTCACCATATTTCTCATTGCAATTGGTTCAGACATACACTGGGGATATTACAGAATATAATTATCTGATTATAAACTTGCTTCCAGATAAACTCCATGGTAAACATGGGAGAAGAGAAAAATAATAATAATTCCTTGTATAGAAGAGGCCTGTGCAGTCTAAGACAGTCCCCTGATTGAAATGTCTATGAATCAACAACCTCAAATACAAATTTACCTTTACTTCCCATTCTGGAATGGATATAATCTTCGGGAAGGAAGAAATTTAAAGTTTGCGTTTTATCTGTGTCTGCTGATCAGGTTAAGGCGACCTAAGTATCAGCCAATGTATGCAATGCCCTTTTCAGCCTTTAGTTTTCATCTCTGTAAACAACTCTGCTATTTGAAGTTTCAATGGATGGTTGGAAGTAGGGACTTAGAAACACAGGCCGCAGAGGTTCTAAGTGAGTAAACTCTGATTGCTTCATAAAATGTAGACTCAGTAGCAGGAAACAAAAACCTAGCTTTGTGGCAAGATAACACTGATGGTGCTGAGCTTGGGAACTTACGGCATAATTTAATACAGTAATGAGAAATGTCAGATTTTTTTTAAACCAATTATGCATTGGAAAGAAGAAAACCTTTTAAATATAGAAAGTTGCTTATTAGATACTCCTTTTGGTTAAATCCAAAATACAGATTGGCCTAAAGAATATGAGCTATGGCTTTGGGCCATAATATTCTATTTGACAGATTTGATTAATAAATGCTACTTTAGACAAAATATCTTACCTTTGAGAAGTGCCCCATCAGATGAACAAAAGGCCTTCAAAGATTTAAACTCACTGGTGAGGATTTTGGACAGACTCACCCAAAGCACTGCTTTAATCCTGTTTTGTTTTGCTTTGTTTTGGCTAATAAAATAAAAATCCTTTCTGTGCTATAAGGCACAGATCAAAATCCCAAGGATTAAGATTTAAATGAGTGAGCAATGAAAGCAGAGGTTTCAGACGGTAAAGGAGCTGGACATATTAGCACTGAAATAGACTGAATATGAGTTTTAAAAAAATATTAATACTTGATTTTCCTCCAAAATAATAATGTCTCTGACTCATACAGCTATAAAAATATCTGTCAGAATAAAGTGATCACTGGGACAACTGAGAGACACATATTCAAATTTCAGTGTGTAAACGTAATGTCAACTTCACCCTTGGTTTACTTTCACACATTTTATTGCAAGTATGATTAACAGAATACAGTAAAACTTCTACAAACTGTCAGGTACCAGGACATTGGTACTAGATAATTGAATTCCATGGCTAACCTAAAACTCATTGACTAAGGTGTTTGAGTTTGTTTTTTTTTTTTAAATAATAAAAAACTACATTTTTTTAAATTAGCTTATTCCCTAGTCTTAGAAGACTGCAATAGTGATGATGATGATGATCCTAATTATTTTTAGATAGACATCATATCATCTTTACTTTTTATGATCCAGAAATGTAATTTTGGATGAATACAACATAGAATACTGGGTTTTTGTTTTAGCTAAGGTATTTCCCTAGATATCCTTTGAAAACCAAGTTGTTGTTGTTTTTTATATAGGCTTGTTTTCTTGCTATTTTCCAAAGTAGAACTCAGTAATTTAAAAGTTCTGGTTAGTTGACTTCCAATTAGTCAAAGGTCTAGTATATGATCCCCTGGAACTGATAAAGATATAATAAATCAGTAACATAAACAAAGTAATTAGGAACTTTATCAGAGATAGTTTTATTTCAAATGACCTAAAGCTAACCTTGAGTTGAATCCTTCTGTAGTTATCAGGTATGAATTTAGATTAAGTACAAAGTAAATCCTGAAAGTTTTATTCCATTGTTGCTAGGTTTTAAAAGATGAGAATGGAATAAAAGTCAAATATCTGATATCTTCTATGAAAAGTGATATGGATGGGACATTATAAGCAAATAATGAATCATGGAACACTACATCAAAAACCAATCAAGTACTGTATGGTAACTAATATAACAACAAAAAAATAAATAAAAAACAGAAGATAAAAAAAGTGATATGCATAAAAGTCAAACTAATTTCAGAAAAAGGGAGGATTTATGTTTCTGGTATTACAATCCCAGAATATATAAAACAAAAGAGATCTAAAATGTTATTTTATATTGTCAGTGATGTCAGATTGAAAACAGGATAGATGAGAAGGCTGAGGTTAGAGGCTCTGTACAGCTTTCTGAAAAAGCAACATGGCCGCCTTAACATGAACATGTGTTAGGAAAGGGGCAAAGGAGGTGGAAGCGTAGCATTTGAAGTGGACCTCTTCCTATCTGCCTACTTACCTTTGTTCAGGAACTGGTCTCTGGAAGTTTTGGGTGGAAATAATGTCTCTCACCATTTCAACCCATATGCAGCTAACTTTCCACTGGGTCTCTAGGGATAAAGATATAACTAGGCTGTCCCAATTACAGAGTCACAACTTGTGCTGGAAGCAATGAATGAGGCAAGAACGGTAAATGTATATAACATGAGCTTGTGATTACTGAAGAATTTTTAAGTCCTTCTTTTCCACCAGCTTCTGTGGAGTTGGATTTAGCATCATGTGGGTAACTATCCATCTGATTTGTCTGGTTTTTCTTAGCATTAGTGCTAGAAGAGAAATTCTGAAATCAAGAATCTTGGAGTACAAAAAGGAGGTTCTCTGAATAGAGGTTCAGAACAAACTAGGAGGGCAGGTGTTTAATTTGCCCTTCCCTTCACGCTGGGTGGTCCAGTCCACCAAGAGGGAAAAAGAAACAGGTAGTCAAAAGTACAGCAAATCAAACTAGCAAAGAAGTAATGACAGCTTCAGAAGTCTTCACTAGAGAGCCATAAGAAGACATCCACTGTGTTAGCACTGTACTTGAGGGGTTGACCGATAAGGCATCACATGAAAAAATAAAAGAAATGCTTGAAAAGGGAGCAACAAAACTGACATTTATCCTGAACCACAATTGTCTATGTAGAAAATCCAAATACACAAATTATTAAACTGGTAAGAGAAGTCAGCAAGATGGCTGAATATAAATTCAGTACACAAAATTCAATAGCATTTCTATACATCAACAATTAGAAATGTATAACTTTTAAATGTCATTCACAGTAGCAATGAAAACTATAAAATATGTAGCATCTAGCCAAATGTATGCTAAGACCTTTGCAAAAAGAAAAAATATATATACGAAAAAATATATATATATAAACTTTGTTAAAAGACATAAAATCTAAATAACTAGAGAGACATGACATATATACAGAGACTGGAAAATGCTAGATCATGAAAATGTATTGATTCTTGACAAATTAATCTATAAATGCAAAGGAACTACAATCAAAATGCCTGAATAGTTTCTCATGACAATGGCAAAGGGATTCTAAAATTGTCATGGAAAAGTAGATGATCAATTACAGCCAAAACACTCCTAAAGAAGATCAATGTGAACATAGTCCTTAAGAAGATCAATGTGGGTAGCATGCCTTCTCAGCTACCAGGAGTTATTATGGAGCTCTAATAATGATGTCAGTGTGCTGTGGGACCAGACACAGACTAACAGAACAATGGAACAGAGAGGGAACATATAAGAGATGGTGCTGGAACAACTGACTATTCATATGTACAAAAATAATGTTCTGTTCCCTACCTTTTATCATATATGAAAATAAAATCCAGCAATGCCTGGGTGGCTCAGTAGTTAAGCATCTGCCTTCAGCTCAGGTCACGATCCCAGGGGTCCTGGGTTCGAGACCCACATGGTGCTCCCTGCTTGGGGGGAAGCCTGTATCTCCCTCTCCCATTCACCCTGCTTGTGTTCCCTGTCTCGCTGTGTCTTTCTCTGTCAAATAAATAAATAAGGCCTTTAAAAAAATAAAATAAAATGAATGAAATACACATCAGTTAAGAACCTGTAGTTGAAATGCAACTTATTTAAAGTTTTAGAAGAAATTTCAGATCTAGAGTAGAAAAGGATCTGTTTCATAAATATAAAAAAACTTATAAACCTTACAAAAAAATAGATAAATTTGACTACTTTGGAATTCAAAAATTTCTGTATAAAAACATCACAAAACCATTAAAACTCAAGCAGTTAGGGAGAAGATATTTACAATGCTAATAATCATAAGCAAATCATGTCTGGATATGCTAAAAATTCTTCAAGTCCATATAAAAGGAAAGTAATAGATGGATAAAGGATATGAATCCGTAGGTTAATAAAAACAAAAGCTA
Source organism: Ailurus styani (assembly GCA_002007465.1). Lineage (NCBI taxonomy): Eukaryota > Metazoa > Chordata > Mammalia > Carnivora > Ailuridae > Ailurus > Ailurus styani. The sequence goes on along the minus strand of LNAC01000137.1, from coordinate 5,680,336 downwards.
AAATCACCAAAATATGAAAAGATGTTCAATCTAATAAATAAGAAAACCCATATTATATTTTTTAAACTAAACTAATTAATTAATTAATTAATTAATTAATAGTGCAGGGAAGGGGTGAATCTCAAGCAGGCTCCACACCCAGCATGGAGCTCCATGTAAGGCTTGATCCCATGACCCTGAGATCATGATCTGAGCCAAAACCAGGAGTCAGAGGCTTAACCGACTGAGCCACCCAGGTGCCCCAAGAAAACTTAAATTAAAAAACAAAACAAAACAAACAAACAAACAAAAAAACAAGTGGCAATCAGCACAAGAGTTTTGACCTGCTGCATTTCAGCCTGGGCCAGTTCATCCCTCCTTAGGCAACCTAACCTCCTTAGGCACCCCTCCTTAGGCAACACATCACAATATTGATGCAGAACTGAGTGCAGATCCCTGATCAGCATAGTACACTACAAGCCCACAAAACATGGGCTCAAGCAATCCTCCTGCCTCAGGCTCCCAACTCACTGGGACTATAGGTAGAAAGCACCTGGAAAAAAGCAAAATTACAGAGACAGTGAAAAGATCAGTAGTTTCTAAGGGTTGAGGTGACAAGAGGAAGCAAAGAGGATTTTAAAGGCAGTGAAAATACTCTGCCTGACACTTAATGATGGATACATGCCTTTATACCCTTGTCCAAACCCACAGCAGGAAGAGTGAACACTATTGTCAACTATGAAATTTAGGTGATAAATGATGTGTCAATATAGGTTCATTGATTATAAAGCATATACCATTATGGTGGGATGTTGATAATGAGGGAGGCGATGCATGCAGAGGCAAAGGGATATATGAGAAATATCGACCTTTCTCCCAGTCTTCCCGTGAACTGAAAGCTGCTCTTAAAAAAAAAAAAAAATCAATGATAAAGAACCCAGTGCTAAACTAATAAGTAAAGATAATAAATTTCATTATAAAATACTAGAAACATGTTCTAAAGGCCTAAATATATTATTACCAGATATATTAATGAATCTTTTAAAAATTGTTACTTGGTTTGAGCTTAATATTTTTAAAGAAAACATTAAATTTTTTTAAGATTTATTTCTTTATTTTGGAGACAGCAAGCGAGCATCTGGGAGAGGAGCAGGGGAAGAGAATCCTCAAGCAGACTCCATGCTGAGCAAGGAGCCCAACTCGGGGCTCCATCCCATCATCCTGAGATTATGACCTGACCTGAAACCAAAAGTCAGACCCTTACCCTACTGAGCCACCCAGGTGTTCCAATGTTAAATATTGCTTTAAAACATGGCACTGCTTCACACCAATCACACTGACAAAGCCTGTTAACAAGAAGTTTGAGAAAGACGATGAAAAGCAAGAACTCACCCATCTCTGATGGGAGTACAATTTAGAACATAATCAAGAAATATCCAATCAACTTAAAGAAGAATGCAATGTGTGGGTCAGCAATTCCACTGCTAGAAATTTACCCTAAAAAGACATTCACCCATTTTCAGGAAGACACTCCTACAGAAAAAGATAATTACAGATCTATTTGTGAAAAAAGTAGAGAAATGGCCACACCGCAACAGAGCGCCATCGAACACCTTAGTAACCAGGAAAAAAAAAAATAAATATTGGGGAGGCAAATGATAACATCTAACTCAAAATGTGTTTGTAAGAGTTGTTTTATATATTTGTGTGTTTATAATTTTATTGAAATGATATTCTGAATGGTCTTTCCACTCAACCGTACATTTTTAAGATTTGTCTATGTTTATACATGAAAATATACATTCCTTTTCATTGTTGGTGTTATTCCAGAAAGTAACTGCAATGAATTTTGACTTTTTCAGTGATTTATTATTTTGTACCTTAAAAATCATGGAATTAGAAAATAATGAAAAGGTAATAATGATCACAACAACAACCACAATAAGGCTGCCATTTATTAAGTCTTTACTACACATCTGAAATTGTGCTAAGCACTCTAATGAAGTCGTTTCATTTAATCCTCACGACCCCACTACACAGTGTTTATCAATCTCATTTCACAGATGACAGTGTGAGTCTTAACAGCGTTAAGACACCTGACAAAGGTCACATATTTAACACATTAAAGAGCCCAAGCTTGAGCAGTCCTAAGCTGCAGGACCCACACTGCTAACTACGACCTTGGGAAAACATTTCCCTGCTTAATTAAGAGCTGGATATTTTTTATAAGCTTGTAGGTTATTTTGAAAGACCTCCAGGAAATGGCAATCTCAAAGATAAACAAAATCTATATTTTAGAACCAACATGATTTTTATACTGTGACGATTCATTAACTCCTCTTTCCTACTTATTCTCAGCATATTTCAGATAATCTGTTATGCTGAACAGGCAACTTCTATGCTTCCTCATTTCATCTCACCCCTGGTAAGCACTATTAATAGAAGTTTATAGAGAGAAGTTTGATTTAAAAGGCATCTAAATGCTGATTGGGAATTCCATAAGGTGCACGTTAAGAACCTCTGCTGGCAAACCAGACACTTTAAAGGACTTCCCACCATCAGGTGTGAAAGAGGTTGGTCTTCAAATCATGGCTCCCTTCCTGGAGCCTCTCTCATAATCCCTGTGTCCCGCTTTCTACTATAGGGGATATCTGGGATTTTGTCTATTCTCACGTGGTTCCCTCTATTTGGAATGTTGGCTGCTAGCAGCTATGCTAAACTCCATTACCCATGACTCTGGTCCATGCACTGGACCACGGTGGCATTCAGCTTCAAGTACCCCTCATCAGATCTGGCTCCCCTGAATTCAGAGTTTAGAAGACAGAGTCACCACAGAGTCTGGCAGGTATTAGCAGTTGAGCCACTGTAACTGAAACAATCTAGGAAGAGGGCTCCCAGATTCACACTACCAAGGTCAGACATCCAATCTGGTTTCAGTGCTTTCTCAGGCTTTGAGTCAATTCCCCCCCATTCTTTCAATCTAAGCAAAATAATTGCTACTCCTTCTTTTTTATCCCTCACCTGTCTCCAAAAACATCAGGTACTATTACAAACATTTTCATATACATTAGTTTCGCTGACCTTTACAAGTCAAGGAGGTGGGAATGATGGGCGGATTTGCCCATCATCTAGAAGAGATCACTGAGGTTGGAGAGGTTCCCTCTTCACATCAAGCAAGTTCAACATTCACTATGGATAATCTGCAACAGAATGTCAGCTATTCCTATAGATAATCAAGCTTAACTCTCCCCAGAATGATTGGTGATCTGCCAGTGGTGCTAGAGTAAAGATTTATGTTTCAGGGTACTTTTCTTTTGGGCTCCTAAATGATTCTTCTACCAAATGTCAAGACACCTTCCTTGCTTTAACAATAAATGTTTAGTAGTTAACAGATTTTATGGTTATTGTATAACCTTCTGCCCTCTCTTCTCTTCAAATCAAGGGAGAAGCCTCACTCTTCCTTTTAACCCTTTCTGCCAAGGTTAGGATTTACCTTTCACAACTGTCCTTGGGAAACCATGTTGGGCACAGGAGAGAGAAGGGACCTCCCTGATGCAACTTGCTACCTCAGGACTCCTTTAGCCCTATGCTTGAGAAGGGACAGCAGGGTCAGTAGGAATTGGTTCTGTAGTAAAGGGTTCTAGATACCCAGTAGGACCTAAATGTCAAAAGAGCAGATTTCTTTTTCTTTTGTCCAATTCTATACCCTTAGCCCCTAGAATATTACCTAGCCCATAACAGGTATCAATAAACATTAAGTGACCAAATAAGTGAATTCTAAGCATTGTGGAACCAAACAAAAGCAGAACAAAACTTCTGAGAGGTCAGGAATAGAACACTCATTCTGTTACTAAATATTCCTGTTGTCTTAAGCAAGTGATTAAACCTCATTGAGGCCCAATAGACAAATGGAAAAATTGCCACCTAATTAACAGGCACATTGTGAGTATTAAATAAAATATGGGACTGTGCCTAGTATATGTTCAATAAATATGTGTTGAATTAATATATAAATGTATGCACACAGAAATCAATCACCCTTTATTAGCTCAATTCAAGCAGTAGCACCAAAAATTTATTTCATAACAACAAAGATGCAGAAGAGAAACCTGACTTTAATTACAAATGTCTATGGACAGAGCACTTCACTATGTCCCAGTGGCTCTCACAATACAATGCAAAGTCCTTAGACTTCCATGATCTGGTTTTTGTAGTCCCTGACTGATAGCCTACACTGAGCAGCACCAAACTACTCATAGGTACCCAAGGCATACTATGCTGTCTCATGTTTTTCTCCTTAAAATGCCCTTTCTATACCTCTTTCTCGGTGTCTGCTTTTTAAAGGATAAACTCGCATGTCAACTCCTCCCGGAAGCCCTCTCAGACTGTACCTTCCAGGCTGATTAGGTCTCATCTTTCCTCTATAAATGGAGTACTTACTTCCATCATTATGTTTGCTAACTATGAAAGGGAGAGGGTTATGGGGGGAAACTACTCATACTTAGAATTCTGCACAGCAAAGGAAACAGTCAACAAAACAAAGAGGCAACTCACAGAATGGGAGAATATATCTGCAAATGACACTATAGACAAAGGGCTGATATCCAAAATCTATAAAGAACTTCTCAAACTCCACACCCAAAACCAAATAATCAAGTCAAAAAATGGTCAGAAGACATGAATAGACACATTTCCAATGAAGACATACAAATGGCTCACAGACACATGAAAAAATGTTCATTATCATTAGCCATCAGGGAAATTCAAGTCAAAACCACATTGAGATACCACCTTATACCAGTTAGAATGGCAAAGTTAACAAGTCAAAAAACAACAAGTGCTGGAGAGGATGTGGGGGAAGGGGAACCCTCTTATACTGCTGGTGGGAATGCAAGTTCGTGCAGCCATTTTGGAAAACAGTATGGAGGTTCCTCAAAAAATTAAAAATAGAGCTACCCTATGACCTGGCAATTGCACTACTAGGTATTTACCCCAAAGATACTGATAGAGTGAAAAGAAGGGCCATATGCACCCCAAAGTTCATAGCAGCAATGTCCACAATAGCCAAACTGTGGAAAGAGCCAAGATGTCCTTCAACAGACGAATGGATAGAGAAGATGTGGTCCATATATACAATGGAATATTACGCAGCCTTCAGAAAGGATGAATACCCAACTTTTGCATCAACATGGATGGGACTGGAGGAGATTATGCTGAGTAAAATAAGCAGAGAAAGTCAATTATCACATAGTTTCACTTACTTGTGGAATATAAGGAATAGCATGGAGGACATTAGAAGAAGGAAGGGGAAAATGAAGGGGGGGAATCAGAGCAAGAGAAGAATCAGGAGGGACTGTGGACTCTGTGAAACAAATTGAGGGTGTTAGAGGGGAGTAGAGAGGGGGGATGAGTTGGCCCAGTGAAGGGTATTAAGGAGGACATGGATTGCATCAAACACGGGGTATTATACGTAAACAATGAATCTTAGAACACTACATAAAAAACTAATGACATACTGTATGGCTGTATGGTGACTAATGTAACATAATAAATAATAATAATAAATAATTACACACAAACATACGTAAATAAAAAAGAATACCGTACTAAAATCAAATATCTTCTTGACAGTTTCCCCCATAAGACTGTATGTTTCTTTGAGCCAAAGACCATACACTATTCACCCTTGAATTCTAAAGATTCACTCTGTGTCGGAGAATGGTAGGTAGGTACTTCATAAAATTTACTGCAAGAAGAAAAATACTCAATGTTTCTCTTTAACTAAGGAAAATTATAGACCAAGCAACAGACTAGATAGATGCTAGATATGAACAGATATGAACAGATAGATGTCCATTAGGTTCATGGAGTTTATAATCTAATAGGGAACATAAATGACAAACACACACTGAATGTGAGTTATTTTGAAAGGAAAGGGATGGGGTGCTGTCAACTGATCACCAAGGAAATTAACTTAGTCTATGGGGGTGATTCTCCAACTTTATAGCCCATAAGAATCACCAGGAATGTTGGCTCCATATGCAAACACCTGGCCCCCGCCTTCTAATTCAACTGTTCTGGAGAAAATCTCTGAGAACTAAATTTTAACACACACCCCCATACCGATATAGGTGATCTGAAAAATACACTTAAAGAAACATTAGCATAGGATTTCCTCTCTGAGGAAGGTAATTTTCATCTAAGACTTAAGTGGAGAGTATGATTTAGCCCAGCTGGTGAGGATGAGGAATAACTCTGGAGTTTCTGGCCCAGGAAAATCATGTGAAGACCTGAAAAAAGAGAGGGAAAGAGAAAATAATGCCCCTAACAGGAAGCTTGAGTTGATTAATGCAGGGCTGGGGGAGGATGACGGGGTCAGGTGGAAGGCCTGAGTGGCCATGTTTAGAATGTGGAACATTAACCTCAAGGCAACGGGAGGTCACAGAAGGGCTTTAGGCCCGACCACCTCTCTGTGACTCAGCTACTCCATCCACAATCACACCGACATCACAGACTCTGGAAGGTTTAGGGAGCAATGCCTGGCACAGAGTAAGCATCTAGAAAGTGTTCTGTATAATCATGATGACAAGGTTGGCATTTGGATTGTTTTAAAATCTCAGGTAGAGCTGAGGATGGACTTCAGATTAAATGAAATGCTGAACAAATTATAGAGCCAAGCAACTCGGTGAGTCTGGGGAAGGCAGAGGCGTGAGGCAGCAGCACAAATGCCAAGAAAATAAGCATTACTTAGAGAAACGGAAGGTCTCCTAGGAGGAACAGACGTTTCTCAGACCACAGATATGTGAGAGCGAGATAGGACCGAAAAAGATTTACTACTGAAACTGGCACCGTAGGTACTTCTTAATTAGCAGAATTAGAAGGTCTTAAAGCTGGCTTTGCGAGAAGAGTGTAATTACTGTCTTTGAAACTACAACCCGTAAGTCAGAAAGAGATGGCTCAGCAAGAAGGGGCTTTAAGTCTAGATCTGACTCTCAGGTTGAGTTAAGCCTTATAATGTTGGCCGATCCTTGAATACATTCTAAGATTTCTCATCATCACTTCGCCTCAAGTGGATCCCAAGAGAATGAACCTTAGAATGACTGGCCACTTACATCTCCTCACTTGCCATTCCCATCCTTCTACCTTCTACGTGCTCAGCTTACAGACCAAGTGAGCAAAAACAGGTCCAAATGAGCAGCTTCCAGCCTTTGGCAGCTCTTACCTAAGAGCATCTTAAAACACTTCCAGGTGGTGGGCGCCTGGGTGGCTCAGTGGGTTAAAGCCTCTGCTTCCGGCTCAGGTCATGATCTCAGCGTCCTGGGATCAGGCCCGCATCGGGCTCTCTGCTCGGCAGGGAGCCTGCTTCCTCCTCTCCCTGTCTCTCTGCCTGCCTCTCTGCCTACTTGTGATCTCTCTCTCTGTGTCAAATAAATAAATAAAAAATAAAAATCTAAAAAAAAAAAAAAACACTTCAGGTGGTGGCCAGAAATGCTTAGCTTGAAGAAAGCTGGCCTACTTCCATGGATTTTGTAAATCAGAAGGAAATGAGTGATATATTCCATGTTTCCTATCTTCAATTGTATCAGGGGTTATTCACCATCACTATAACCTAGAGAGGTTTGGTTTTATTTTTGATAAGACAATGTTCCAGACATAAGAGAATCCAGAGATTCCAGATGAGAATGAGAGTCCAGAGGCTCTCATTTTATAATTAGGGAGACTGGTCCAAGAATCTATTTTCGAAAGTTGGCCAGGTGATTCTAGTATCCAGCCGGGTTATAGCCACCGAATTATGTAAAGTTTGCTTAAGGCTCTCTTGCTTGCAAGTACATAAATGTACTCAAAGCTTGCAAACTTGGATGCTCAAAGTGCTCAAGCAGGTGACATGCATGAGGAAAGTAGATGTGGTCTGGGGATGCTACGAAAAACGGGGGAGTGCCAGACCCACTCAGAGTCATCATCACGTACTCAGCGACAGCCAATCGTTAGGATATGGAAGTGCTTGCCCCGTGTTGTCAGGGCCTCTCATTTTACAAGAACAGCTAAAATGCTGTATGTTTGTGTTAATGCAAAAATCCCGACACTTAAATGGTGACAAAGAATTTTTAAAACATCCTGGACTTATTCTATAACCTAACACATAACAAAGTCCCAATTCCAAAGATCCTCTGACAGTCCACCTGGCATCTGGTGTCCAGTCCTGATGTTATCATTATGGCCAATAGGTAATGTCTTATAATAAATGGCTACCACTCCTCTTGGGAACCAGTTGGGCAAGTAGTTTTCAGACAAATATAAGAGAGTTTAAATTACCCAAGTATATCCATTTTAAAGAGGCAGGAAAAAAAAGAATGGAGAAACTAGTCTGGTACATTTCCCAAACCAGAAAACCAGAGTTCAGTGAGCGAGCGTAACAAGGAAAGGAGATGTTGACTTGTTGGAATTCTCCACAAATAGAACAGCTTTCCTCGTGAGGTCTGGCGAATTTGTAGTCACCGCAGCAGCCAAGCAGTGGGTGAAAGATCACTTAATGGAAATGTGCCTGTATGTATGCACCTAATAACAGGTAATGCCTCTCCGACCCTAACATCCTATGAATATATGTCTATTATGCCGGGTTATTAAATTATGACTATTCTTGACCCCCCATTCTGTTGAACTGAATGTCTCCTAAAAGAATGTCCAGATCACTTCTCTAATCACACAAGACTGATAGCAGAGGTAATCATGAATAAAGAAGCGCATAGGAGTATGTTCTGATATATGCAAGAGAAAACTTGTTTTTAGTGTAACTGCCTTCACATTTTATGTGTTAATTTTTCCTTAACACCTCTTTTTAAGTCCTGATAATTCCCATCCCCAGAGGAGATCACCAATCTTCCTTTTAACAGAGAATCTGAGTCTCAAAGCCAGGCCTTCCAACAGAATGCCCAGGGAAGAAGAATCACCCCTGACCAGTCTGTGAGATTACAGGTCAGGATGGAAGGGAGCTCTCCCTGCAAATAAAAAGATGACCAAAAGCTCTTTGTAATAAAAAGAATGATTTCTTTGAGCATTAAGCCAGCTGCACAGTTTTCAAGTGACATAATTCAGTCTTCCAAACACTCCTGGAGTTCTGAGGATCAAATTGTAATTAAATTTATAATAGCACTAATGATTGAATGCCTCTATGCCTTATCTTTTTTAATGTTTGGCCCAAACCTTGAGAGTAAGCATGATCATCCTCACTTTATACATGAGTAAAATGAAGCTTAGAGAGCTTAATAAAAGGGTGATTTGGAGACAAGAGACCTAGTTTTGTGTCCTGACTCTCCCAGTTACTAGCTATATGATGTAAGGAATTTTTCCTAACCTCTCTAAACCTTAGTTCCTCACCAACAAAGGGAGGATAATAATGATAACTACAGAGAAGGAGTTTTGTGGGTATTGAATCAAATAAGATTACCTATGCACTTAAAGAACTCTTGATAAATATTAGCTGCAATTGTAACTGCCAGTAAGTGGCAAAATTAAAACTCGAATTGATGCTCAAATCAGTTTTCTTGGCCATTAATTTCCTTCACTATGGCTTCATACTCTTCTCTACAGGGAAATATGGTACTTGCTTTATTGGTTCTATCTGGATCTCTTTGACTCAATCAGTGGATCAGACGCCTCTCTCTTTGGGACTGACTTACTTAACTATTTCTCCTCAGGTATGGGACTTTGATACATGTCTTAGCCCCTGACCCATAAATGGATTGATCTCATCTCTGCCCTATACTTACCTCCTAGTGGCATCATTTGTTTCTCACCATCATAATGCTGTAGGACGCAACCACAAAAGCTCAGTGGCACACAACTATAAATATGGATTTGCTGAGTGGTTCTATTGTTCCAGCCAAAAATATCTGGATTGTTCATGAGTCTATGGTCAGCTGACATGTGGGCCGGGGCCTGGCTAATGCAGGACTGGCTTTACCTGGGACATTTTGGCTCTCCTCCAGATGGACTCTCTAACTATCAGCAGACTAGCCTGGGCTTCACCTTATGCAGAGCCAAAGGTCCAAAAGAGAACAGCAGCTCAGCAAGCCTCCTGAGACCTAGACTCAGAACTGGCACAATATCATTTCACCTGTATTCCATTGACCAAAAGAGTCAAAAGGTCAAGCCAAATTTGGGGGATAGACGAATAGTTTCTACCTTTTGATGAGAGGACCTATTCAGTCACATTGCAAAAGGCATTACAGGAATGGTGCCATTTATGAAATCTACTACACTGTTCCATCAATGCTCAGAAATACAAGTTCAGTGGCCAGGCTTTTTTTCCCAAATGGGAAAAGAAAGATCTCCTATGGGTCAGTTGAAAATATTCTCAATCATAAATTTCAAAATCATATTTAGACAATGGATTTTTATTTTTTATTTTTTTTTACTTTTTTGAGAGCAGGAGAGTGAGTGTGCACATGAGTAGAGGGGGAAGGGTAGAGGGACAGGGAGAGAAAATCCCAAGTTCCCCTGGGGTAAATAATAAGAAAAAGAAGAAGAAGAAGAAAAAAAAGAAAAAGAAAAAGAAAATCCCAAGCAGCCTCCATACCCAGTGTAGAGCCAACCATCAGCAGACTAGCCTGGGCTTCACCTCATGGGCTTGATCCCGTTACCCTAAGATCATAACCTGAACCAAAATCAAGAGTCAAGCGCTCAACCGACTGAGTTACACAGATGCCCCTGGGTGATGGATTTCTTAATACTCTTGCTTGAAAGCTATTTGCTCTTCCAAAAGGACTATCAAGGTACACCTTGATATCTAGTTAGTACTAGAGTACCTAGTTAGTACCAAAATCACTTGTAAGGATCACCTTTTTTGTAGGCAGAATGGAAGGAAGTCGTAATGGCTTCTGGAGTTTTTAAATTCTACCAGTATCAAAGAATTTTTCCCAGGAGTGGGAAGATCAATCTTTCCATTAATCTGGGAGTCTCATTTTCATTCAATTACTTAGTCACCTAGTCCAGGAAGAAGCAGAATATTATTGGCTTATAATTCCTAGGAACAATTAACACAAATCCATTGGTTTGGGATTATTTTGGGTTAAACATCAACCTCACACCAACATATCAACATAAAATAACCCTGTAATACAGCAATTCAAAACTTAAAGTAAGTTTCAGTTACAAAAGTTTAATAGTGAAGCAATTTGAGTTCTGGAACAGGTAGCCCACATGAAAATTCTCTAATTTCTCGGTTTCCCAAGCCAAATTCATAAAATGGCTACAGACAAAATCTGCTTTCAATTTACTAGGGGACAACATAAATTATTCAACCCTCTTACAGGCTTTTCTTACACCAGTATAAGATTCGATTCTATTCAGCAAGTATTAGCAATACACCTTAGCAAATGCTTAAGGCTATGTAGAAAAAAGATGCAGTATTCACCCCCCAAGAAGTCAAAAGTCCTATACACTGTATTTTCTCATAATTTATCATAGCTCTTCTATTTCCACCTCTACTAGTTCATTTTTTAGCCATTTTTCCACTGGATGATTATAAGACTCCCCCGACCCCCACCCCCACCCCACTGTTCTTTCAGCCTTCAATCATGTCTCTTTATCGTCCGTCCTCCACATCACTGCTGGGGTGATCTTAGCAAATGAAAATCTGACCACAATTCTGCAGTAGTAGAAAACCTCAGTGGCCTCCCATTACCTGCAGAGTAAGTCCAAACTTCTCTCCACAGTGTATAAGCCTTCCATGCTTTTCCCTCCAAAGTCCAACCTTTACTCAGTTTGCCTGACATCTGTCCCATTTCACAATTTATGGTTTTCTTTACTCAAAACTACTATCCTTCTGTGAACATATATTTATACCATAGTCTTTACTCACATTGATGCCTTTTTCTGGAATTCCCCTCTCTACCATCACTTCCCTCCTCCCTCCTTTTCTCCATTCTCTGCCACCTAAAAAAACATCCTATGTCTCACTCTCCTTTCAGGTATCTCTTCTTCCTAGGTATACCCAATGTGTCCTATTTACATTTCTTTCTGTTTTCTCATTTCAGCTTTTAAAATCATCTCTACTCCCAACATGGGGCCTGAATTCACAACCCCAATATCAAGAGTCAGATGCTCTACTGACTGAACCAGCCAAGGACCCTCCTGTTTATACTTCTAACATAGCATTTATGTCCGACTATGTGTATACCCACACTCTACTCAATTATAAATAGGATTTCATTCATTCTCATGTCTCCAGCTTCTGGCACAGTACCTGATATGGAATTAATACCCTAGAATGTTTCTTCAATTAAAGCATGGATAGATGGGTTGAATAAATGAATACATTTTGTGACAGTGAGATATATGGATACTGTCTTAAATGTGTTGTAGTTGCCTATATGCTAAATGCTAAAAAACTAATATGATCTGTAAGATGTGAAAGGTTTCAGATGAAGGGAAGGTATTTCTGAGTTACTATCATAAAGAATATAAAACCTGAACTAGGTCTTAAAAAGTAAGTATGCATTCACATATAGAGAGAGAACTGGGAAGAGCATTCAGGTAGAAGAGAAAGAGTAAGAGCAAAGGCAGAGAAGTAGAAATGTAGAAAGTATTCGGAGTGTGGAAATGTTGGCATTCTACCTGCAGGACCTGAGTGACCTATAAAGGGAAGTCAAGTTAGAGTGAGATTTTGTATATTGAGCTTCTGTAAATGGGAAATAATGCATGTATTTACATGAATAAGCCACCTCATGCTCTGTTTTAGTTTAATTTTGCTACTTTGTTCCTTTTTATATGCAGCATCTCTTTCATATGGTGGGCATAAAAACCAAGGAGGACTCTAGATTACAGCCTCTGGAATTTAATGAGAATGGAAGAAACTGATAACATTATTCCATTCTCGTTAAGATACTTCACTTCTAAGGGATTAATGTGAGGGGAGGCCATTTGGTATTCCTCTCGGATTGTTAGCCACCAAATGAGATATCAGGCTGCTAATGGCTTTTACACTCTCCCTCAGATAGCCTGTACATCTCTGACCTTTCAAAGTTTGGTAACATAATTGGTTGGCCATGTTTTTCCTTTCCCCTCAGGGTTAGTGAAATTCTCAAATACAAGTGAGAGAAAGGGAAAGTTCAGTATTTGTCCCAAGAAAGAAGCCAATCATAAAAGATCATGAATGGACTAGAACAGGACAAATCTATCACCACTGCTGGAAAAACAAGAAAGTTCTCAACTGACGGCAAGTCCATCTTATAAATTGCAAAGCCTTGGAAACGTGATCCATACATCACTTGACAGCTACCTATTAATGAATGATGTATTTCAGTAAAACATTAATTCAACAACTGAGAGAATGGAGGATATTGAATAATAACATCTTCTGATTACTGTTTCACTCAGGGTAATCATAGTCTCCTTTCTTCTAAATCATTTTGAAAAGTATTATAAACTTCATTCATATATGAAACACTCAATAACTCCTTTGTTGAATAAGTATTATTTTTCTAATTTCTACAGAAAGAATGTTAATCTTTTTATTTTGGCTGAGGAGTCAGGATTTTATTAGAACATTAGGGGATGAGGTTCTGAAGAATAAATACCATTCTCCATGATTATATATATAGAAAGCAAGAGTTGGAACTTTACAGTCTTCTTCATTTAGGGGAGAGGGGGTGTTGGTGTCAAACCTCTGTGCTTAAAATTTCAAATGACCGTTAAATCCATTATATCATTTGGAGCCAAGCACATGCATTAGAGGTTTGAGTGAGATGATTTTCAGGTACTTGAGACTGAACAGCATTAAGGAACGAAAGAGGGGAACATGATGGGTCATGCGATTCACCAAGCAAACATCCAGGTCCACCCAATGTGGCTCCTACAAAAAGCACAAGTAAAAGTAAATGGAGCTGTCTAAGCTCTTCTTTCAGAAGGAAATGCAACCAATCCCCCTAGATGGTAATGTTTACTACTATTTAAATAGAAATTTGATCTTGTTTTAATATGGTCTTAAACTACTTAGCAATGTAGGTACCTGCAAAAACAGAGCCATCTATTCTAGGATGTTTTTATTGGAAAGTAAATTTTCTCCTTCAAATAAGACTTTCCTAATCTATATGTATAGGTCTGAGGTTTATAGAATGCTGGGAGAGAAATAAGGACTCTATTTAACTCAGACATGTGTTTCTTAAACTCTCATAGAAGATTAGAATCTGGGATAATTGTATCAAGTTACATATGCATCTGTGGACGATTATATTTACCAAAGATGGCCCCCAAAACATCTCCCATCCCATAGTCTCTTCTTACAGTGTAACCTTGACACTCCCATCTGGTGACAGGGCCTGGGGCCCCTCATGTTGAACCTAAGCAAACTATTCCAGCTGCCTCTTAGGTCTCAGCCAACAGCTACACCCCTGCCACACACATAAGTAAAGGAGTCTCCAGATGATTCCAGATGCCAGCCTTTGAGTCATTCCAGATGAAATGAAGTCCAGACACTGCCACTGTGTACCTATCTGAACTTACAAAAAAGTCTGACCTCTTGGGATTCGGACAGTAGGATCTCTGCCTTCCCTGAAAGCTCGAATTATCTGGGCCTCTAAGTACATCTTCAGATCCCTCCTATGATACAACTCACTTCCAGAAATCTATACCTAAACTGTCAGGTCATTAAAAGAACACTTACAATTATAAAATAAGGAGTCCTAAGTCCTTAGACTACCTCATTAGGGAGAATTCTGCCCTACTTTTTTTTTTTTTAAGATTTTATTTATTTATTTGACACAGAGAAAGAGAGATCACAAGTAGGCAGAGAGGCAGGCAGAGAGAGAGGGGGAAGCAGGCTCCCTGCCGAGCAGAGGGCCTGATGCGGGACTCAATCCCAGGACCCTGAGATCATGGCCTGAGCCGAAGGCAGAGGCTTTAACCCTCTGAGCCACACAGGCGCCCGAATTCTGCCCTACTTTTAGCATACATGGAGAAGGAATGCTTCTAATATTTACTATTTATTTCATAAAAATTTTTAAGTTTGAAAATGCTGCACACTCTGTCATCGTAAAAGGTACTCATTTTGCTCATGCTTATAAAATCATCACCTCACTAGCTTGTGAGGAAATCCCAATTGTTTTAATTGTTGGGAAATCATAGTAATTCCCTCTACCTACTTTGCCTCCTCAATTCCTTAAACTCTTCTTTTGTAAATATACTATGTAGAAAAAACCATATTTGATAGCATTCCAATCCACACTGGACTCAGATGGACCTATTCCTCTAAAAGAAAAAAAAATGTTGTTCCTACATAGCACAAAAAGACTAGGTACATTATTTGGGAGTAAGTAAACCAGTTTAATGACCACTCATTCAATGATTCATTAGCTGTCAGATGCAAAATAAATAAATAAATAAATAAATAATTCCAAATTCCAAATATTTTTACTTTTAGGATATTGCCTCTGGGATTCACATATATACTCTCCTCTTTACCCATTCTCTTCAACTGGCTAACTCCTGCTCATGAAGCAGGCTTCAGTGTAGACATCAATTCTTGTAGGAAGCCAATGTAACCTTCATGTAACCCTATGGTTCTCATCTGGGTATAATTTGCTTCTCCCCTCAGGCCATGTCTGAAGACATTTTGGATCACCACAACCTAGGGGAAGGATGAGACTGGCATCCTGTGGGTAGAAGCCAGGAATGCTTATGAACATAATGTGCGGGACAACTTCCATAACAAAAAATTATCTGTCCCACATGTCAGTAGGGCTGCTACTGAGAGACCCCAACTTAAGCTACCATAGGATTTATCATATTGCATTGTATTTGCAGTTCATGCACCCGGACAACAGAAGCATGTCTTGATTTCCACTCCATGTTCCTTGTGTACCTGGTACTCATTAAATAGATGGCAAAAATGAAATGACTGGCTGGCTGAGGTAATAAATGACAATACTAATTATATACAAGTGAAGGAAGCAAAAGGAAGATCATAGAACATTTATTGTTAATAAAATTTTTTAGATTGTCTAGTTAAAATGTTCACAGTTAACAAAGTACTTTAAAACCACTGTCACGCATGATCCAACAACATAGCTTGACAAAAGAACATAACGTATTAATCCCATTTTTACAAGGAAGGCATCCACTCTCAGAGGAGTTAAGAGGACTGCAGATGTAAATGACACAAAATGATCTAGCACTGGAGGTTTCTTATAAAGCCTTTACTGATTTGTAACAAGATTTCAGGCACTTAAAAATAATTAGTTGGCTGTGGAGTGGACATTACACTATCTATTTATACTGCTAAAGAAGAGGAGTTTTAGCTTTGGGCAATCAAAACCCCATGAACACTCAACTTCAGCTAACAAAGGCAACCAAGTACCATTAAGAAAGAGAGTCACTGACTCTCTGTATTTCTTTGGGAACTATCTTAACATCTATACATGTGCCTTGGTTTCCTCAACTATAAAGTGAGGACAATAATTATAACCTATACTTCGTAGGATTGTTGAGAGTGTGAAACATGTCCATACACATAAGACATTTGGAACAGTGTCTGAAATGCAGCACAAGCCCAGTAATTTCCCTCCCTCCTTCCCTCCTTTCCTTCCTTCCCTCTCTCTCTTCTTCTTCCTCTTTATCATCATTTTCATCACCATCACGATTTCTGTATGCTTTCTCATGTAAAGAATTTTTCCTGGAGATAAATAAGCCACATCAATATGCTATATGTGTCTCATATAAATCAAGTATCTATTTAAAAACCTACATAACTCCTTTGACTAATGTAGTGAAGATTTATATTTCTTGGCTCCCTGTGATGGAAAAAACAGCTGTTTTGAGGTGCTGCCTAGGCATTTTACATATGCAACTCTGCTCATATCAAGAGTCTGGACGTTAAGATAAGGACCTAAACTTAGAATTCCCACCACAAATATTCCCTTTGCTTTTCCCAAGGCACCGTTTAAAACAACCACTTTGAGTTGAGTCCACAAAATGTTAGTGCCCAACCACCTTGCAAGTAATAGGGGCTTGTTGTCCTGCTCTCTACCCCCTGCTGCCTCATAACACTGGCTGGAAGACCGCCCTGTCCCCAGCTCACTGTGCCCTGTCCCCTGTCACATGCCCCCCCCCATTTCTGAGATAAGTAAGTAATGAATTTTCTGACTTTACTTACTTTGTGTGGGTGTCCTGAAATTATGCCTTCAGTCAAAAGGACTCCAGGGTTCACTTCCCCAAAGTGGGAACTCCGAAGTCCAGAGAACTACAACTACCTACGGAAACACCCACGGATGGCATGTGCCTCTTCATTCAGCAGGTGATAATCCACATAGTCTTAATCTGTGCACTGATTACGGGTCCCCCAATACACTCTCTGGCATCTTATCCAACTCAGCTTCTTTGGTAACAAACCAAATTCTTTGGGGGAATTGCATCACTCACATGATGTACAGTTTTGGTGGGGCTGTATATCAGGTGCTCTGTTCTCTTTTGAGCACGGGTGGGCACTAGATCCAACTTTGATTACGGCCTCTCTCTAGGAACTCTGAATCTTGAAAAGAAAGATGGAAATACTCAGAGACTAGAATGTATTGATTATAGTGACAGTTACATGACGAAACTATCAAATAAATAATCCCTGCTACCTAAACTTTGAAAACATCCTGGTGCCTGGCTATGTGAGTTTGCCAGGGTGCTGTTAACAAATACTACAGAGTGGGTGGTGGCCTAAACAATAGAAATTTACTGTCTGATGGTTCTGGAGCCAGAAGTCCGAGACCTAGCTTTTGGTATTGCCAGCAATGCTTGTCACTCCCTGGCTTATAGACCCAACATGGATCTTTGATGTTCTTCCTTGGGGAGGGCTGCTATCTTCACATGGCATTCTTTCATAAGGATACCAACCATACTGGATTAGAAGCCCATCCTAATCCAAAATGACCTCATCTTAATTTAATTAAACTGCATGGCCTTCGTTCCAAATACAGTCACATTTTGAGGTGCTGAGTTTAGCACTTCAACATATGAATTTTGAAAGGATACAATTCAACCCTTTACACTCACCTCTTCCAACCCGTGGTCCATGACCATCCCTGTTTTTTTTCTGTGAGCTGCTCACCTTTCCTCCAATAAAATTTTTTCCTTCGTAAGTTATCCAAAGTCCATTTCTGTTGCTGTCTATCAAAAATTCTAACTATCCTAAGTCATGTTGCAGGTCAATTCAGTCCCAATCAAATTGGTTTTTTTTTTTTTTGGTAGTTTATTGTTCAAAGTAAAATTGATACTTTTTTATACTACCTAGAATGATCTCCCAGTGTGAGAGAAAAAGATACCATCAGGTAGCTTAAAATTATTGAGGCAATCCTGAAGAAATACATAACTAATTGTAACAAAACAGGGCAAAATTAAATGAATATAATTTTTCACATTTCCAGTTGAGAAAAACTAGTCATTTTAATATCTAAAAAGGGCAATAATGTTGGAAAACTAAGGATCTTATGGATAGTTGGTGACATTCAAATTAGTGCAAACTTACTGGAGGACAATGTAATAGCATCTTAGACAAACTTAAATGTGTACCCTTCAACCCTGCAAATACATTTCTAGGAATCCATCATACAATAGTACTTGTGTATAGGCACAAAGGTATTTATACAGAATGTTCTTAGCAGCTTTTCTAACAATGGTAAAATACCATAAAAATACAAATATCCATCATGTATTAAAAAGTTTAAAATTAGGTAGATTTAGATGTACTCCTATGAAAAGGCATTCTAGGTTTCAAGTGAACAAGTTGAAGAATGCTCTGTGCAATGGATTTCTATTATTTTAAAATGAGAAAAAAGCTATAGGCATGTGTACCTATGTATATATCTATTTATGTATATATATAGAGAGAGAGATGTAATAATAGGCCAAAATTATTCATAATACTTTCATTGAAGGAGTGGAACTGGTTACAGGAATACAATGGAAATCTTTCATGCTTCAATTTATCTATTTCTGTAATTGCTTTTACAAAGCACATGTATTAGTTTGGCCTAACAGATCAGTTTTATTCATACTTGAATAATGTAAAGAGCCTTTTTAGAAGAAATTCTCATTGTCTCATTCTCCAGTCTTGACCTATATTATATTAATGACAATATGGTGTCGATGTATACAAACATAAAGTAACACTAGGCATTAACTCATTAGAATAAGTAAATTGAATGTAAAACTAAAGATAAGGTAACATTTTGCTTAAATCGGAGTGAAAAATTGATACTGGAACATCAATGCTGGGTTTAAGAGCAAGGGCAAACAACGAACTGTACCACCCAGAATGCCCTTCAAGGAAGGACGTGCTGACCAGCTGTGGGACTGCAGGCTCCAGCTGTTGCCTTCTTCACGGTCTGCCTCTGCTGCAGCTTTCTGGCCAAGGTCATGCCTCTCCTGGAGCAGCCTGCATCTGGAAACTGCAAGGTGGGGGGCTATAAAGGCCTTGCGTTTCAGCTTCATGTGGGACAGTTCTCCAAGCAAAGCTCACTGCCAGGTGAGGCCAAGATTTTATTGGTCTTCAGAATTCAATTCCCTATTCTACCCAGTCCTATCCTTTACTCCTTTCTTTCACAGACATTGATCTCAAAGAAACATCTTGCACCCCAAGCTCTCTGCTTCTAGTCTCTGATCTGCAACACAGCAGAAAAACAGTCTATGCTTCTACATTTTTGGCCTGACAACACTGATACCAGGAATGAATGATTCATGAATAGGACAAAACAGCATTAACAACATCAAGCCTATATTCGCCCATCTTCAACTGGAGCCATACAATAAAAGGAAGGGCAACTTGCAGTTCTTTTTCCCTCCTTTCATTCTTCAATAAGCTCTACAGACATACCTAGTAATTGAAAGCTCTGGCAGCTCATCTTCCCATTATGCAGAACAGAAAATCTTTAATGAAATATTAGACGAAAGAATATTCAGGGCAACTTAAAGCTCTGCAAAGCATAAACAATTGCTCGGTTAAAATATTGCACGAAACAGGCGGTTATTTCAATGAGGCATTGTACCAGCTACCAATTATTTCATAAAACATTGCACACAACATGGCCAATAATTCAGAAACACACCTCACAGGATAATTATTCAAGGCCATTCAATAAATGTTTACTCCAAACTGGCAATTATTTCTTTAACAATGATGATACATTCAGAAGAAGTTTGCAAAACCTGTCATAAATAGATATGCTGAAGGAAACCTATGCATGTACCAGAGTTTCAAGTTCAAAGGCTTTTAAGAAGGTAAGCACAAATGAAAAAAAAAATCTGTTTTTGCTAAACAAGCCATTTCCCCTGTATTTTTTCATCTCTTCAATTCATTTATTTATGAAATACTTATGTGTTACCTACTTTATATCCTGTGCTGCTGGGATGAAGAAAAAAAAATCCTGTGCTCAAGGAGCAGCTTACAACACACAAAGGCTGATGTGATGAGTGCTGCAAGCAAGGTGTGCAGTTGCCCACGTCTCTCTCCAACTCATCCCCTACCATTCTTCCCTCCTCTTTAACCACTCTGGGACTGTTTTCTTGTTCTCAGCTCTCCACATCTGTCTCTAGTTTAGGCCATTTGCCCCAGCTGTCCTCTCTGCCTATAGCTGTGCTATCCAACAGGGTAGCCACTAGCCACATATGGCAACTGAGTCCTTGAAATGGGGTTAGGCTAACTGAAATGTGCTGGAAGTGTGAAAGAGTCACTAGATTTTGAAGACTTTGTAAAAAAATATATATATATGTATACACACACACACACACATATGATAGTCTACAAATAATTTGTTAATAAAATTGTGTGATAATGTTTTAGAAATCATTATTCAAATTGATTTCACCTGTTCCTTTGTTTTTAATGTGGCCACTAAAAAAAATTAAAACTACTTATATACCTCACATTATATTTCTATAGGACAGGCCTGGTCTAGAACATGCCAACCTAGTCTCACTTTCTTCTTGGCATTCTGGTGTCAGCTCGCTGTCCTCCTCTCAAAGAGGTTTTTCCTGACTACCTTTCTAAAGAAGACATACCACCTCCACCTACTGAGTCACTCCCACATTAAATTAAAAAAAATTATTTAATTTTTTTTCATTGTGCTAAAACACCCATAACATGATATCTATTCTGTTAACATCTTGAAGCATAGAGCACAGGATTACAGGCAAACCTGATTTAATTGTGCTTCACTTTATTGCACTTTGCAGATATTGCAATTTTTAAAATTGAAGGTTTGTGGCAACCTTGCATCAAGCAAGTCTACAAGCACCATTTTTCCAACAGCATTTGCTCACTTCATCTGTGTCCCATTTTGGTAATTCTCACAATATTTCAGGCTTTTTCATTATTGTTATATTTTTATGGTGATCTGTGATCAGTGATCTTTGATGTTACTATTGTCATTGTCTTCAGGCATCACAAACCACACACACAACAAACAGCAAACTTAATCAATATATGTGTGTTCCATTTCCCCAACCAGCTTTCTCCTCTGTTCCCCTCTCCTCGGGCCTTCCTATTCCCTGAGACACAGCAATATTGAAATTATTAGGCCAGTTAATAACCCTATGATGGTCTCTAAGTGGTCAAGTGAAAGGAAGAATTGTACATCTCTCACTTGTAAATCAAAAGCTAGAAATGACTGAACTTGGTGAAGAAGGCATGTTGAAAACCAAGAGAGGCAGAAAACTAGGCCTTTCATGCCAAGTGGTTAGCCAAGTTGTAAATGCAAAGGAAGAGTTCTTGAAGGAAAATAAAAATGCTACTCCAGTGAATAAATGAATGATAAGAAAGTGAAATGACTTGATTGTTGGTATGGACAAAGTTTGAGTGATCTGAATAGATCAAAACATGTAGAACATTCCCTTAAACCAAGGCCTAACCCAGAGCATAGCCCTAACTCTCTTCAGTTCTATAAAGGCTGAGGGAGATGAGGAAGCTGCCAAAAAGAAGTTTGATGCTAGCAGAGCTTTGTTTCTGAGATTTAAAGAAAGAAGATGTCTCCATGACATAGAAGTGCAAGGTGTAGCAGCAGGTGCTGATATAGAAGCTGCAGCAACGTCTCCAGAAAATGTAGCTCGTATAATCCATGAACGTGGCTACATGAAACAACAGATTTTCAATGGAGACAAACAGCCTGCTATTGGCAGAAGATGCCATCTAGGACTTTCACAGCTAGAGAGGAAAAGTGAATGCCTGGCTTCCAATCTTCGAAGGACAGGCTGACTCTTGTCAAGGGCTAAGGCAGCTGTGACTTTCATTTGAAGCCAGGGCTCATTTACCATTCTGAAAATCCTAGGGCTCTTTAGAATTATGCTAAATCTACTCCACTCGTGCTCTCAAAATGGAATAACAAGGCCTGGATGATTGCATATCTGTTTACAACATGGTTAAATGAGTCTTTTAAGCCCACTGTTTAGACACACTCCTCAGTTTAAAAGATTCCTTTCAAAATATGATGGCTCATTAACAATGCACCCGGTCACCCAAGAACTCTGATGGAGATGTGAAATGAAATTAATGTTTTCATGCCTGCTAACACAGATCCATTCTGCAGCCCATGGATCAAGGAATCATTTCAACTTTCAAATTTTATTATTTAATACATTTTGGAAGGCTATAGCTGCTATAGACAGTGGTTCCTCTAATGAAACTGGGCAAATAAATTGAAAATATTCTGAAAAGGATTCAGTATTCTAGATGTCATTAAGACCATTTGTGAGGCATGGGAAGAGGTCAAAATATCAACATGAACATGAAGTTTCTTCCATTTAGAAGCTGATTCCAATCCTTGTGGACAACTTAGAGAGGTTTAAGACTTCAGTGGAGATGTGGTGGAAATAGCAAAAGAATTAGAATTAAAAGTGGAACCTGAAGATGTGATGGGATTGCAGCAATCTCATGACAAAACTTGAATAGATGAGGAGTTGGTTCTTATGGATGAGCAAAGAAAGTGGTTTCTTGAGATGGAAACTATTCCTGGGAAAGATGTGAAGATCATTGAAATGACAACGAAGAATTTAGAATACTATATAAACTTGGTTGAAAAGCAGAAGCAAGGTTTGAGAGGGTTGACTCCAATTTTGAAAGAAGTTCTATGGGTAAGATGTTATCAAACAACATCACATGTTATGGAGAAATCATTCCTGAAAGGAAGTTAAGCAATGCAGCAAACTTCACTGTTGTCTTATTTTAAGAAGTTGCCATTAGCTACCCCACCCTTCAACAACCACCACCCTGATGAGTCAGAAGCCCTCAACATCAAGGCAAGACTCTCCACCAAATATTACAACTAGCTAAAAGCTCAGATCATGATTAGCATTTTTTAGCAATATTTTTAATTAAGGCATGTTCTTTGTTTTTTAGACATAATGCTATTGCGCACTTTATAGACTATAGTATAGAATAAAGTTAGCTTTTATATGCATTGGAAAACCAACCATAGCACTTCTATGTTTCAGGCACTGTGCTAGTTGCAGAGAAATACAGAAGTAAGTAAGGTTAACCTGGTTCTCACTATTAAGCAGCTTACAACCTAGAAGGGAAGGCCAATGGTTATGTAATTACATAAAAAATTACTTAATTATATTTTTGATGAGTGCTAGGGAGGGCAATGTGTCTACGGAATCAGAAAACATCTGCATGGGTAAGTGACATTTATGCTAAGATATTGACAGATGAGGGAGTTAGCCTGAACAAAACCCTAGAGAGAAGAGGACAAAGGGAAATTCAGAGGAACCCAAGTAATTCAGTTCTGCCAGAGCATAAATTATGTATGTGAAACAGAGTGGCAAGCAGAAATGTAGGTAATTTTATAGATAGCATATTTTAAGCTATATAAATATATGTTGTTGTAAAATAAATAATTCAACAATGACCTTAAACTTTGAAGTCAATGCCACATGACACCAAGACAAACATGGAAGTTAGGAGTACCACATTGAAATGAACACTGACTATATGTAAGTGGAATTTTAATCACCTTAAAAATCTGATCAAATAATCAAATTTATTTTTAAAAGTTCAAAAAATATCACTAAAAGGAAGTTAAAGTTATTTCTCTTCCCACTTTCCAAAGATAAGTACCAGTAAGATTTTGGTTCACCTACCTTGACCATTTTTTCTATATGTATATACACATACATTTTACAAAATGGCTGAGTATAAATGACCATTCTCATGTACTTATGGATACCTCTAAAAAAAAAAAAGAGTAGGCCAAAAACTTTAGAAGACTTGTAACTAACTCTCATTTTTCTAGGAATATAAATAAAGAAATTTTAGGATCTGTTTTTAAGAATTAAATTCTCCCCTAAAATTTAGAAGGTAGTTAGTAGTTTTCACCACATTCTCACAAAACCAGTAGTGTCAGAGCAAGTTCTTTGATTTAAAATCAAGGAAAGATGCTATTCCTCCTTGCAGATATATGGCCAGACACTTACTATGAAGTCTTACTATAAATAATTAAACATAAGCTGCCAATGCCCCTAGTAAAATACATGAACCAAATATATTTATGGGATGCAGTACCTAAGCTGATTATCATGTGCTTATTCCCTTACCTAATCAAGACTGGTTTGTAATTCAAAACAAATGTCACAATCTTTAGAGCAAAGGAAAATTAATGAGCGTGAATAGTCTATAACTCTAACTTAAAAAAATTTTAAACCAGGCCAATCAAACCATTCTCAATCAAATCACAATTTCCTAAAAACTGAACACTTTGGGAACCAAAATAATAAAATTCTTGATAATATGCTATATTCTATTCTACTCAAGTATGCCAAAAAAAACCACAGTTTATAACCCCAAACTTTCTTTCCCTATTAACTATAACATTTCTCAGTCCAGCAACTATAATAGATTAAGAGCTCCCATTTTCCACCCATCCCCGTATTCGTACACTTTGCCAGGACTCTCCTACTGACGTTCTGCTTCACCCTTGGACTCTGGTTCAGTCATAGCAACAAGCAAATGTTGAATCCAGTAGAGGCTTGGAAAAGTGCTTGCACATTTTAGTTTGTTCTGTTGCTTCTCTGAGACTGCCACAAACACATGCTTGAGCTACTCTGCTCCACCATTCCAGCCAAGACTATCCTAGATCAGCCAATAACCAGATGATGCCCAGGTGGGCAAGTGAGCCCAACCCAATCTCAAAGAACTGCCAAGCCAATTCCAAACTGAACTGCCAACCTCCGGACTTGTAAGCAAAATAAAAAATGATTAAATTGCTTTAAACCATAGATCTTTGGAGAGATGATGCAAAACACAGCATTACTGAGACAACAGAAAATTGATAGACACAGCAATCACAGGTAACAAATATCTTCCCTAGTAGCATTATTTTCACTTCTCAAAAGAGTCAGAATATATTACAGAAGGCAACAACTAACTAAGAATTTCCTTCTCTTTTTTTCTAATTATATTTTCTACAAAGAAATACCTTGGTCATAGATTACAATTCCTCATAGTAAAGCCTTTGTAATTGTTACTAGTCAGAGTATTTTGACCATTTCCAAACTTCCACAGCGAGTGTACAGGAAGAGAAAAAGAGATTATTACTCCTTTCAGCCTGGTAAAGTTACTTTTAACATTGCTGTTCTTCCCAGTTGGTTTTCTTTAAAATTAAAAACACCACTTCTGGTCATCAATGTGAAGTTAGAATTATCCAGATACATGCAATGGAGAGATGTTTGGAACAACTATTTTAACAAATTTAAATAAAGACATTCTAAAAAGTGTTACACCATTATGACACCATTAAAATCTGTGGGAACAGTAAAGAACCTAAGTAGAATCAGCAGGATGGAGGCTCTAATAAGATGGAGTTTATCAGGAATAAATGTCATATTTTGTGCTTGGGATTAATTAATCACCTGTACTTATAATGTACGGTGTGGGAGAGATGTAACAGCACACCAATTACTTAAAATTCGATTATAGTTAATAACACAGAAAGCATGGGGGAGGAGATGAAATTCAACTGAATTGAGTTTCCACCATTGCCTGAGAAAAGGAGAGCACTCATTTATAATTGACAACAATAAGTCAAAATGCATGATGTAATATAGCCACTAAATGTAACTTTAAAAATGTGTAACTAATAAGTTAATAAAAGGAAAATATGGAATTAAAACATAGAATTAGTCCACAAGAAGGCACAAGTGGAAAGAAAAATAAAGCAGGTGAGACAAATAAAAAACAAATACAAAACATTAACACAAACCCCCAAATAAGTCAATGATTATATTACATGTAAGAAAACAGAATTCTTCAATTAAAAGGCAAAGATAACAGACTAGATATGAGAAAACGGTTTATAAAAATCACATCTTAAATATAAAGACACAGAAAAGTAAGAATTAGCATAGAAGAAGATATGCACACTAGAAGTATCTACCCACACGACAGCAAAACTCATAGCAAACAAAACGAATTTTAAGGCAAGAACCATTTCTAGAAATAAAGGCAGTAGGGTAGAGGGTGGGAAAAGATATTCATTGGTAAAAAGACCAATTTGCCATGAAGGTAAAACAGTAAAAAGTATATGCAAGAAATAAGAGAACAACAGGTTCCAGATATATAAATAAAAGCTGGGAGAAATAAAATGAGAAATTAGATAATTTTCAATCATAGCAGAAGACTTTTATATACTTCTTTCAATAACTGCTAGAAAAAGCAGATAAAACCTAGTAAGAATATATATAAAATCTTGGGGGCCTGGGTGGCTCAGTCAGTTAAGCATCTGACTCTTGGTTTCAGCTTGGGTCATGATCTTGGAGTCCTGGGATCAAGCCCTGCATTGGGTTCTGCACTCAGCAGGGAGTCTGCTTCTCTCTCTGTCTCCCTCTCTCCCTTTGCCCCTTCCACCATTCAGGCTTTCACTGTAAAATAAATAAATAAATCTTAAAAAAAAAAAAAAAGAAAATCTATGTATAAAATCTTAACAGTATGGTTAACAAAGCTGACACAAGTAAAATTTATAGACATCACACCATACCGTGATAGAATACACATTCTTTTCCAAGTATGCATGGAACATTTGTCAAAAAGTAAAACTGTAAAATGAGATACAAAAAATTTCAAGAAATTTATATCATTTGAAATGTGTTCTCAGACCAAATTGAAATTTAAGCTAGAAATCTGAACACAAAGTCAACTAGAAAAATCACGATTACTTAGGAATTATGCAAAACCTTTTAAATGATCCATGTAGCAAACAGGAAATCATAAAAGAAACCTAAAAATATTTGTAATTTAATGATAATGAAAATAATGCAAATCTTGAAGGATTCAGCTAAAGTAGTACATACAGGAAAATTTATAGTCTTAAAATATACAAATAAGAATAAAGTTTAAAAATCAATGATCTAAATATATATATTTCAAAAAGTGATAAAATAAGGGCAAATTAACTCCAACAAAGCACAAAATAATGGCATAATAAATACAAGAACATAGACTAATAATAAAGGTAAACAGACATATAACAGAGAAAATAAAAGTCAAATGTGGGTCCATGTAAAAACTAACAAAAATGATTAACTGTTAACAAGACTAATAAAGAAAAGCATAAATTACCAACATCAGGAATGAAAAGGTGGTCATTACTTCACACGTATGTACACTAAAAATAAGAATATATGATAAATGACCTTATTAAAATAGCCTTATAGTTTATAAACTTCCCTTTAAGTATATTATACTTGAACAAAAAGTTTACTTTCAAAAATGAAGAAAACATTTAAATTATTATGGTGCTCAAACAGCACACTGCTTCCCTACTAACCCTTAAATTCTCAAAGGCAGGCATTGTGCATTATTATTTTTACACTACCTACAAGAAGACAGGGGAAAATATATTCCTATTAAAAATATTCAAATAAATAAATAAAATCTTTAAAAAAAAATTCTACTGCCTCTATTTGCAGAGGACATAGTCTTATATATAGAAAATTCTACACTAAAGACTCCACCATAAAGTTCTCAGAACTAACAAACAAATTCAGTAAAGTTTCAGGATATAAAATCAGTATATAAAAATCAAGTTATGTTTCTAATACTAACAACAAACTATCATAAAGAGAAATTAAGAAAACAGTCCCATGTACAATTGCACCAAAGAGAATAAAACACGTAAGCATAAACTTAACAAAGGAGGTTAAAGCTCTGTACACTGAAATCCATAAGGCATTGATGAAAAAAATTTGAAGAAAACACAAATGAAAAGTTATTGCATGCTTATAAATTGGAAAAATTCATGTGTCGAATGTCCGTACTACCAAAAGGAATCTACAGATTTGATGTAATTCCTATCAAAATCACAAAGGCATTTTAAAAGAAATAGAACAAATAATCCTAAAATTTATACGGAACCACAAAAGACCCTGAATAGTCAAAGCAATCTTAAGAAAGAAAAAATAAGCTGGAAACAACCTTGACTTCAAACTACAGTACTATAGTACAAAACTATAGTAATCAATCGTATGGAATTGGCATAAAAACAGACATACAAATCAATGGAACGGAATAGGGAATCCATAAATAAACCCACTCATAGACAGTCAACTACCTTATGACAGAGGAGCCAAGAATATACAATAGAGAAAGAATAGTTTCTTCAATTAATTCTGGTGGAAAAACTGGATAAGCCACATGCAAGAGAATATGTATGTATGCTCAGACATACAAATGTATTTGCCTTAAGCAAAGTTAATGCATGGACAAAAATTAATTTACAAAGCAAATTAGAGGCTGACTATTCACATTTCTGTACTTTACTGTATGATTCATTTAAGTAAGAGGTAGTCCCAGGTCACTTAACAATGACTCATTTGCTTCAGAGTCAGCTTTCCAGAACCACTACGAGAGGTGTGCAAGTGGAACTGAAGTGTTTCATGGGTAAGATTCCTTTTCTGAGCAAGTGAAAAACAGCAATTTCCCTAAGATTCTTGGATTCTATTATCGTTATGGAGCTCCTTGAGGGCAGATCCTGTGTCTCATTCCCTTAAGAGACTTTTACATGCTGGACACGCAGTAGGACTTTAAAAACTACCTCTCAGAATCAGCGAACTGAATGTTTACATGAGTCATCTGTGGTTATGTTGTGAGGTAACGCTTTAAAATCTGTCAATGTGCTGTTCTTTTTTCGCACTACCCACTCTTCAGCAGAGACCTCCATTGCCTACGGAAGAATTAGGATGTTCGAGGTGGAAAGCACAGAGAAAGGGAGTGTCACTATTCCGCATCTGACTTCCAAAACAGTCAGTCACTTGAAGCCTGTTTCAAAGACAGTGCTCTTGAAAGCCACAGTGTTTAAGTGAAAACTGAAATGTTAAAGAGGTTAAAAAAAAAAAAAAGCTGAAAAAGGACTTTGTGTCAAAAAAGACAGCCCTAAAGAAAGAGAGAATAAAATGTACTCACAAGGAAATAGACTAGAAGAAACACAGCTGAAAAGCTAAAGGACCCCACCCAGTTGGGAAAATTAAGGTTCCTGTTTTTAGGAGAAGAGACAAAGAGAGGGCAAGTCCAGCCAGGAAACCAGGAAGGATTCCAAGAAGAGGCAAAGCGGTGGATCTCCTACCTATCCTTTGCCTGGGCCTTGAGAAAACCCCGGCAACGCCCACGGGCCACCCTTTGCACTTCCAGTGAGTGCCAGTGGATTGGTTTTCCCCTATAATGTTGGTTTTCCTTCCCATTGCCAAAGGATAGGGGTCTCTTATCAACAGATGCTGGAACACTGCACCACATAGCACATCACCCAGCAGAAGGAGTGGTCAACTACCACTGGTTTACAAACATGGGAGTTCCCCAGGTCGAGAAAAGAGGAAGACCACTCCACATTGTTAGGTAGCAGATTTAATAAGCAAGGGAACTTACATACAAGGCTTGTCCTAGGGGGCCGCAAGATGAGATCTCCACACCTGCCCACCAGAATTTTCAAGCTTGTATAGAAGCCTTAACAAGGTTCAGTCACGTACACAGTCCTGATGGGCTCAATAACACATTACTTTCTTGAAATAGCTCCTGATGGGAGAGTGGTGGGCAGAATCTCTATTCCAAGGACAAGGAAGTGAGTGAGGAGTCTCTGATTGTCCAAGGTCCAGAACTCAGGTCAACTGGCAGTGACATCCTCTCAATGAACTTCTCCAAGAACTGTGATGCAAAACTTTGTTCAGGCTACAAAAGACCATATCCTTATAACGCCCTCCCTCCATGGCCCAAGCAATCCTAAGCCTCTCAAACAGACATAGGAACTCTGATTTCTCAGAAAGAGCAGTGTGAAAGAGAAAGCACCCAGCATACATACTTAGTCAGGAACCATCAGAACCAGTTTGAGATTTCCTTGCTCCAAACCAGGACAGGATGAAACTGATTCAGACCACATTTCCAAGTCTAGAAACCTGTGATTTCTGAAGATCTATAATTCTATCGGGTTTTCCATATAAGAGCAGTAAAAATAACTTTTTCTTTCTTTATTTATTTTTATTTTAATTTCTGTGTAGTTAATAGACCATACTGTATCAGTTTCAGGTGTACAATATAGTGATTCGACATTTCCATATATTACTCAGTGCTCATCAAGGTAAGTGTGCTCTTAATCTCCATCACCTGGTTCACCCATCCCCCACCCCCACCTCCCCTCTGGTCACTATCTGTTCTCTACGGTTAAGAGTCTGTTTCTTGGTTTGTCTCTCTCTCTCTCTTTTTTCCCTTTGATCGTTTGTTTTGTCTCTTGAGTTCCACATATGAGAGAAATCATATGGTATTTGTCTTTCTCTGACCGGGCAATGAAGAGGGGAGGATTCTAAATGATAAAAACGTCTCATAGGTTAAGAGAATTTATGTCAGAAACTGGTCAGATTTTCAGGGATCATCTCATGCACTAACCACCTCACGTTACAAATGACAAAAGTGAAACTTTGGAGAGGTCAATCAGTTTTCCTAAGGTCCTGTAGAAAAAGCAAGCCAAACTCAAGGATCTAGTCCTCCCCATCGTTTACAAACTGGATGTTGAAAACTCTGTTTCATTTCTTTGCATCTTGCTTTATCCTCAACTATATAAACAGTTGAATTAGGTTTTGCTTACTATGTTAATGTTAACTTGCTACCTAAAGATAAAGCCTAGTACTAGGTTCCTTTGAGTTTAATAGTGAGACTTTCCTTTTGAAGAAAAGTCTCTATCTCTGTTTTCCCTTCTGGGGTGACATTTCCTTTGGCTTCCCATAAGCAACTTCCTTTTAACTCCAATTCCCATTTGCTTTCTCTAATGGTTCCATATGAGGTCACTCCACTACCACTACCCCATCTGTCTCTAATTAACCTCTGGGCTGTTTCCCTGAAAATTATTTAGAATGACTTAGCAACTTTAATTTCTGATACTGGTATACTAGGATTCAACTGATTCAACTGATTGAGCTTAAATAAAGTCAACTTGCAGCATAAGATAAATAGGTGTATGCCATTTTATAACTTATTAAGTGACTTGGTGTGCATCATTTTTTTTTTCTTCACAAAATTCGGAGGACTAAAGAAGAAAGAATAAGAGGGCACGTTTGTGGCCTCTAATCCCACCACCTCCCTCTGTTCCTTCCTGAAATCTAACTTTGTATGTCCTAGTACTCAAAGGAAACACAGAGAGTGAAAAACTGCCTTTAATTAGGCACATTCTCATTAAATATATAGGCATATTATTTATTTATTTATTTATTTATTTATTTATTTATTTATTTATTTATTTATTTATTTATTTATTTATTTTCAGAGAGAGAGAGAGAGAGAAGGAGCAGAAGGGGCAGAGTCTTAAGCAGACTCCATGCTGAGCTTAGAGCCCAACTTGGGGCTTGATCTCAAGACCCTGAGATCACAACCTGAGACGAAACCAGGAGCCGGACTGCTGAGGGAGCAGAAGGCTAGCTGAGGACATAGCACAAGCTGACACCCTGCAACCACCCCATTGCCCCCACCTGTACTCTGGGGTGGGACCGGTGTGACATTCCTCCAGGAAGCTCCCAGCCATCTTAATGTTAATGCCTTGCTAGAGGGAAAAACAACATTAACTTGACAATAGTCAGGCTTCTGGTATCCTGAGAATCTTCTTTACCAAATGAAAGTCCTTTAGGATCCCTCCCTTTTCCCTTACCTCCCCCAACTCCAAGTCTATAAGCAGCCATTCCTCACAACCCCAGTGTAGCTGCACTTTCTGCTCAAGTGTCCTGTCCTTATGCTTTAAAAAAAAACACCATTTTGTACCAAAGACGTCTCAAGAATTCTTTCTTGGCTATTGGCTCTGGACCTCACCCCATCAAACCTAACCTATATTCCAAAACCGCATCAAGATGTTTAACTGACTGCACCACCAAGGTGCCCCATACTTATTTTTAAAATACAGCATCTAGAGTGTAGAAGTACCTGGTTGAATACTGTATTGGAGAGTGAGGTCTGAAATCCAAGTGTCTCTGATTCAGAATCCCATGTTCTTTTTACTAAGTCATATCTTCTTCAGAAAAATTGCTGCATTTGACCCTTCTATCTCTGGAGAATGAGAGTTCACAGAGGCTGAACAGATTCATGTGTAAGCTTCTGGCTTAGGGGAATGAGAGCCCAAACACAGTGCCAGCCCGTGCTTCTGATTAGGAATAGGACAGGCAACCCTATCTAGGGCTCAACATCACCAATGTGTTATTAGCAGAGACAGGGAGCCATAGGCATGCGGCTTAGGAACTCGCTGTGGCCAGACAGGAAAGGCATGAACAGGAGGTACACCAGAGTTGGAGAGAAAATCTCAAGGCAAGCCTCCCACCAAGATAAAAGCTTGCAGAGGGGAGCTGAAGCAGGAGATTGCCGACCTAGGGTGGGTCTTAGAAAGGCATGGCCAGACATGCCTGCAATCTCCTGATTGCTTCTTCAGCTGGCTCAGAGGGGATCCGAATATAAAATGGACCTTGTGGGGTGCCTGGGTGGCAGCCAGTTGGTCATGTGTCAGACTCTTGATTTCGGCTCAGGTCATGATCTCAGGGTCCTGGGATCCAGCCCCACATTGGGCTCTGCACTCAGTGGGGAGTCTGCTTGAGGGTTTCTTCTTTTCCTCTACTTCTCCCCAACCATCCTCTCTCTAAAAATGAATAAACCCTTAGTAAAATAAAGTAAAATAACATAAAATGAACCTTGCTCTGTAGGACAGGAAATGACACCAAGAACCTGAAGGAACTATACTTTCTGGCCTAACCAGTGACATCAGAGAGATTTAGGAGATTTGCCTGTGTTGGGGGAGGCACAGTGGAGGGCTGACTGGGAGGGCTCGTGCGCAGCCCGCAAGCTGCCTGACATCCCATAAGCCTGCAAATGTACCCATTGTGTGGCCATCTCACACACGATGGAGTTCAGGGGACCAGTTCAGAAAGGATAAGGGGACACTTTTGTGGCCTATAATCCCACCAACTCCCTCTGTTCTTTCCTGAAATCTAACTTCGTATGTCTTCTACTCAAAGGAAACACCGAGAGCGAAAAACTGCCTCTCATTAGGCACATTCTCATCGAATGGCGTCTGCCACCATTAGTGTGGGGTGGGTTTGTTTGCTTTGGAGCAGTCCTGAAAAAGAAACCATACATTTTCTCAAGCTGTACAACTGACTCAAAATTCTCATTTTGGACCTTATATTTTTCTCAGACCATAAGATCAAAGTGGAGTTATTAGACACCTTCAATGCATCATGCGTATAAACAAATCAAAAAGAGAAAATATTTTCTTTTCCCTCAAGGAGATTTAAAATCTGTAGTTAAGATTTAAGATACGGTTCTTCCCAGTCTTTGAATTAGTGACTGGGCTCCCCCAGCTGGAGCTTCACGGTATTTCAAGGCCTCCTCGGTGGTTGTCATGATTTAAACCAATATGTATAAATAAAGCGTTCGATTGTTCTTTATAATCTTCATAAACAAAAGGACCTCATTAGGAGATCTCAAGGCTCTTTATTTTTCCATCCTTCTTTTCTTTGATTTACTGTATGCTTGATCCATTTACCCCTTAATGAGTATTTTCTGAGCACCACTATGGACTAGGTCCTACGTGAAACTGGGTAAGATCACAAATGGAAAATTGCAATTTTGAACATGTAATTATGAACAAGACTTTGAGAAATTAAAGGGAGTCCCAAGAAAGGACTCTGGGGACTATACCTTGAGAACAATAGTTGAACTAATTATAAATGTAATTACAAACTAATTACCGCATTTAAACAAATTACAAATGTTTAGTCTGAATGAGAAAAGGCTGAGATTATAACTGTCTTTACATATCAGAAGGTGCCTGAGCCAAAGGAGTGCTCAGACTTACTTTGTATTGTTCTATAGCCAGGTTTCTCAGCCTTGGTACTATTGATATCTCTTGCAGGGTAATTTTTAGTTGTTGTTGGTTATCCTGTGCATTATAGCACTTCTAGCAGCATCTCTGGCCTCTACCCATTAGCTACCAGTGGCATCCAATTGAGAAATTAAAAAATGTCTTCAGGGCGCCTGGGTGGCTCAGTGGGTTAAAGCCTCTGCCTTCGGCTCAGGTCATGATCTCAGGGTCCTGGGATCTAGGCCTGCATTGGGCTCTCTGCTCAGCGGGGAGCCTGCTTCCTCCTCTTTCCTCTCTCTCTGCCGGCCTCTCTGCCTACTTGTAATCTCTCTCTCTCTCTGTGTCAAATAAATAAAAATTAAAAAAATATATTTTTAAAAAAATGTCTTCTTCAGACACTGCCAAGTGTTTGCAGGGGGCCAAAATCAACCCCATGGAAAACCATGGCTCTGGAATCTCGAGTGATGATTTTTCCAAAAGGATTTCAAAAATGGGTATTAAATTAGCAGGATTCTACATGCCCTCTTACCAAAATGTTCCATTAGTCTATATTTTCATATGGGAGGGGAAATGCTATCGAGATCTTCTACTCAGGTCAACTGAAGAAAGAAAAAAGTCCAAAAACCAACATTTGAATACAAATGGAATAGCAAGACTTGTGATGCAACAAGCTCCCTTCCCTGGAGGAATCTGACAGAAGCTTGAAAATCTCAGTAGTTGAATCTGTAAAAAGATTCTATTCAACAAGCAGGTGTTGAGAGGTGTCATTTCTCAGGTCTCCATAACTGTGATTCCTTGTCATGATGATGTATGGTTTTATAATCCAGACCCAGAAATAGTTAGCTACAAATTTGATCAGCTGTTTCCTTTAAGAATTTGAAGACATTTGTGGCCATAATTTAAATTGTACCATTTATTTTTTGTATTGATCATCTAAAATGCTTAATCGTTTTCAGAATCTGTGATTAAAACCCACTTACCTTCTCTTCCTGTTATGTAAAACAGTAAAGACTACTTTATACTTTATTTTTTGTCTGCCTCAGAATATATACTGGAATTATAGAAAAAAAAAAACCCTGCTCACTGACCACTGGATAGTGGTTGTTTTGGGTCATCGGTATGCACATGTCTTCGTTTGAATGTATTTTAGTATCTTATTATGCTAGTAATTGCAACATTATTCTAGAACATTCAGTTAAATATGTTCTTAGATCTTCCAAAGGAGAAAAATCTTGGTCTGTTTGGCAACACCCCTGCCTTTTATGCGGAGAATTAATCAGTCCTTTTTAAACCACCCTAATCCAAAAGCTATTTCCGAAAGGTGAGAAGTTTCTCAACAGTCCCCAGCATTCCCCCAGCTCAGAGAGGTCAGACAGAAACAAAAAAAGTACAGGGATGCCTCGACGCCATGTGCTACTTTGAATCATGAACATAGTTAAAAGGCTTTTCAGAATGGCCTAAAAATGAGCCATTTTAAACTGGTAATTAGAAGATTATCTGCATACCAGTATTTTTTTTAAAAAAAATTAATTTTAAGCCCCAGAGGACTTTTGAATGGTTGAGTAGCCCCATTACTGAGTTTTTTAATGCTTCAGTTATTAGATAATTTTTTAAATTAAAAAGACAGTGGAGAGCTCCACTGCTCAAACCTATATTAGCTCCCCAGATTGTTTCTAAGCCTCAAAGGTTACTCATTTAGGCTGGATTTCCTCAAGTCCAAAATGACTATTCCTAAAAAAATTTAAAAATTTTTAAAAAGGCCATTCCTTAGAAATTGGAGATGAGGGCGCCTGGGTGGCTCAGTGGGTTAAAGCCTCTGCTTTCGGCTCAGGTCATGATCTCAGGGTCCTGGGATCGAGGCGGCATAGGGCTCTCTGCTCAGCAGGGAGCCTGCTTCCTCCTCTGTCTCTGTCTGCCTCTCTGCCTCCTTGTGATCTCTCTCCCTCTGTGAAATAAATAAATAAA
The DNA here is from genome assembly GCA_002007465.1 of Ailurus styani. Lineage (NCBI taxonomy): Eukaryota > Metazoa > Chordata > Mammalia > Carnivora > Ailuridae > Ailurus > Ailurus styani. The sequence continues at coordinate 5,644,049 of LNAC01000137.1, read as the reverse complement.
ATCTTTAAAAAAAAAAAGAAAGAAAGAAAGAAAGAAAGAAAGAAAGAAAGAAAGAAAGAAAGAAAGAAAGAAAGAAAGAAATTGGAGATGAAGTCTAAATGATGCTTTTGAAGTCTGCCTGCTTATCCCCACCCCTAAACCACAATGTCCCCATAGAAGCCACTACCAAAAGTGTCAATCCCACTGGTTTATTTAATAAGGCCTCACTTAGATCCAAGATACTTAATATACTGGGAATACTCAAATTAAACTTAATGCCTTGCAAAATAGGTTCTGAATATAAAAAGCACTGGATAGAAATGAAAGTCACCTTGGTTTTCCATCAAATAGTTCTTACTTTTATTTGTTTGTTTGTTTTTAAAGGAGATTGAAGTTTATTGAATACACTGCAAGGGAATGGAGAGCAGAACAGCAAAGCAGAGACTGTCTCAGATAGTCTCAGATAGTCCTTACTTTTATTTTATTTTTTTTATTTTTTAAGTAGGCTCCACACCCAGCCTGGGGCCCAACAAGGACTTGAACTCACAACCCCGAGATCAAGACCTGAGCTGAGATCATAAGTCAGATGCTTAACTGACGGAGCCCCCCAGACCCCCCTCAGATAGTCCTTACTTTTAAATGAAGTTATAGGATTCCATATTCTACAGGCATACTGAGAGAACTGTACTTTTTAGAACTAAGTACAATTATATCTCCATTCTGTAGAAATTTGCTGTGGTTAACTCCCTCACTGAAATCACATGTTCTTCCATTGACTCAAAATATGGAAGAAACATTTGGAACTCTAAAAAAAGTCAAGAAGAAACAATGGAAACTCTGTTTGAAATAGTTCATTGTTATTTGGCTTAGGTTGTTGGATGAGTTTTAGATAAACAAGCTGTTATTTTCCCAGACGCTTCCCACACTGGCTGGGCTACAGAGCTGGGCTTTCTTCAGGGGATTCAGACCAATCACCCAAGGCCGAGCAAAACACTCTGTCCATATTCCCAGACTTCCTGACTGAGAGTGGTGGGCTGTACAAATCAATTTATATCTTTTTCCATTGTTACAGTAAAAACAAATTTCGTAATAAAGGGCAACCTATGAATTTAGCATAATTTAGAGTTCTAGACACAGCTATAAGGAAGAGGAATTCACACACACACACACACACACACCCTCTTCTCCAAACCTGGCTTTTGCATCCTTATAAATTTGTTGCTGAATGCCTAAGGTAAAAATAAGCTCATTCTCTGATAAAAGCAGAAGTTTGAATAAAATGAAGAGCAACTTCATCAAAATTGATGTAGCTGCTATAAAACTGCTCCAGCTCCACAGAAAGCTCACTAGGTTTTGTGTCTTTTCTCTAAACTCAGCTATGCTTCTTCATAGGCATAGGGGAAAATCTTGAGTTCACAAAATTTGGTTTAAAAAAAAAAAAGGCCCGAGTAGGAAAGATGCTTGGAAGTGTTCCAACTCACCCTATAAGAGAGCCCCCCATTGCTCAGCCACGTTCCTCCCACCAAACCCAAAGCTTAAGGTCCACTTCAAAGTCTGACAGGGCATGACATGATAATTAATACTGAACATGTACTGTGCACATATGTCTAAGTGCTTCTCACGTATTAACTCATTTAATCCTAACAATAACCGTGATGGTTAATTTTATGTGTCAACTTGACTGGTCTAAGTGATGCCTAAAAAGCTGGTAAAACGTTATTTCTGGGAGTGAATGTGAGGGTGTTCCCAGAAGAGATTAGCATTTGAATCAGTAGACTGAGTAAAGAAGACTGTCCTCACCAAGGTGGGCATCAGCCAATCTCGACAGAACAGAGACATGAAGAAAGAGCAAATTCTCCTCTTTGCTTGATCTGAGACATCAATCTCCTGTGACTGGAAAATGCCACTCCTGATCTTGGGTTTTTGGACTGGGACCACACTTACACCATCAACTCCTCAATTCTCAGGCCGTTAGACTTGGACTGAATCACACCAGCTTTCCTGGTTTTCCAGCTTTTGGATGGCAGATTACAGATGGTGGGACTTGTTGACCTCTAACCATGTGAGGAATTCCAGTAATAAATCTCTTATATTTATCTGTAGAACTCAGACGAATACAATAACCTTACGAAGTAAAATCAATTATTAACTCCAATTTATAAATGAAGAAATAAAAGCACATGTAGACTGAATAATGTGCCTTTGGTTACACAATAAATTTCACAAAAAGAAGGATTCAAGTTCAGGCAACCTTATTCCATATTTCCTCATTTTTGACCAGTGACAAAATAACAAAATGACAATAACAATTAATACTATGATTAACCACAGCTGTGTATGTTACATGGCATGCCCTATGCTATATCTTTTCTCATGCAATCTTCACTTTCTCCTTATAAACTAAGAGTTAGTATTCCCATTATACAGATTCTGAGAGGTTAACTAAACAGCGTGGTATCAAACAGTTGTAAATGAGAGAACATGAGTCTAAGCCTCTGCCTTTAAAGCACCGTCTGCCCTATTTTAGGAGGATCTGAGAAATGCTCTGTTCTGTAGTTGTAAGAAAATCAAGGGATACTGGCGACAGTCTGAGGTAGCGAAGAGCTAATCGATCAACACAATACGGATAGACCAGCATAAAATAATACCAAGGGAAAAAAGTTGAGATATAAATTCAGCAACTTTACAGTTCAGAAAAATTCCAGTACTGCTCCGAAAAACACGGAGAATCCTTTTCCAGCCATGCCTCACTCCACACTCCGGGGAGGACCTGACAATCAAAAGCCTCCGTGCTCTCTTTAGATCATTCTGGTTACCTAGGACTCCAGAATTCCCCATCCAAATGATCTTCAGCCGAGGAGGGTATAAGTGGAGCAAGCTGGTGTGTGTGTCTGCCTTTGTATGGAAAGAGCCTAGAGATACAAACAGAAATATGGCAAGCTATGGACTAGGGCCTGGGGGCCCTACAACATCAGGTTTCACCACAAAATTATGGTAAATCCAAGAATTTTACATTTGAACCTGGCTTTTTAGGGTAGTAGGAAGCTATATGCATCAAGAGAAGAGGATGGAGCATATTTTACGTAAATACTTTAAGTCTGATTCTTAACTTTGAAAGACCTATGTCCTTTAAGTCTCCATTCGCACCCATGTCCTGAGTCTAGAATTGCCAAGGGAAGGCTCGAACACGTTCATTTCTTATCTTTTCCCCTCCACCAGAGGCAAATATGCTGCTGTGAGCTCACTGTAGTATTTAATTAATAGTGGTTAACAAACTTACACTGTGGCTCCACTGAGGAAACTTGCCAGAGAGTCTCATTCAATCTCAGGTAAAGGCAGCTTCCTCTATCTCCCTCCTCAGTCCCCACTGGGGACAAGGAAAACAATCACCACCTGATGTTGTGTAGGAATTGCCATTTACATGACACGTTAGTGTTTACTTCATTGGCAACAGCTGTTTCATTGATTTGTTTCAATGTTCATTAGCTTGACATGTAAGAGTATGATGTGCTATCTACGTGATGCCAGAACCACCAGATGATTTCATCGAACTCACTCCAACAAGCAGACAGTTCATTTTGAAAGCAAAATTAGGCCATTTGTGTTCGCTTGCTTGTTATTTTTATTGGGGTTTTTTTTAACTGTCAATTCTATTAAATCAACCGGGAAATCAGTCATGCTCACTCTTTCCACAGAAGCCGATACAATTCATGTAGCAGTTAAAAAAAAAAAAATCCGGGTATAAAGTCAAGCAGTTAGTCAGTCAGTGTTAGTTCCAGTACTTATCTTCATTGCCTACGTTGATATTCCATACTGATGAGACGTCTGCAAGGGAATGCTACATAGCATGGGTCAGAATGCCAAAGTCAACAGAGACACAAAATGCACCAGAACAGATACATACTCTTCGGAGTCCTGATGGAGGTAGCTGGGCTAGATTTACCAAGTGTTGGTGATTGTAGTCACTGCTCATTCTGAACATGCGTAAGTTCACAAAACCCAAAATGTCTCCATATCATATTCCTATGAGCTTCCCGCCTTCCTCCACTGGTTAAGCACAGGAAAAGATTAAATAAATGTGATCTTATAACCATCTGTGCCATCATTTGATGTCCAGGGATGACCTGCCTCAACCTACTTCCTGCTTGGAGGGAAGGGGCAAGATGTCATGTAGCAGCAGATACATAAACAGACTTTCAGATCCAGTTGCTTGGATACTGTGTGAAATTCCCATCACTGACAACCACACTATGGCATGTTAATAAATTGAGCATCTAACTGAAAGCCATGTGAGAATAAACCTGATTCATTTTCTGTGGGTGGCTGCCAAAAACAATATAGAGTGATGAGGAATCATTAAAGAAGTAGCTTCTGCAGTCTCAGAAAAAGTGTGTGCTGACTTTGGGGAAGGCACATGGGAGGAGTGATGCCCCCACACTTTAAGACAGAGACTCCTTTGGCCAGAGGGAGCAAATTATTTTCCAGTCTAACCTGCAAGTCGGTTGGGTCATAGTACAAATTTGGAAGGCCAGATGCAAGGAGTGAATTTTACTGATCATTTCCCCTTCCTAAGCAGCATCGTCTCCCTGGATTGCTTTGTTAGAACGCAGTAGATCACAGCTTGTGGTAGGTAAGGCCGCAGCCCAAGCTAAACGATTTCATTAGGCACATGCTGACTTAGCCCAGATTGTTCCCTTCGGGTCCTGGATCCTACATGGAATTGAATCATCCTCCATCATAATTACCGGAAGCATCAGAAGCAGCTGTTGCCTCCTCCCCAGTGCTCATGCCAGACAGCAGACAGCCTGAGGGTCCCATCATCTGACAATGATATGCTTCATTTCAGCGTGCATGCCTGTGCATTCCACTGCCTGGGCCAGGAGCCATTACCTGCCCACTTGCTGCAGAACATGGTGTGGAAAGTTCTCTACACAACAAAAAAGCAGAGCCAAGATAGGGATAGTGCTCCCACTAAACACAACAGGCTTACGAACCCTAACCTTTACAGAGACTATGGAACACTAACGTTATTATTTGTTGTGAGTTATTTATACCTGCTATGTGCTAAGGGCCACACTAAGTGTTCTGTGTACATTATTTCACTTCATCCTCCAAAAATGTCCCTGAGATTAAAAAGTTATACAGTCATCCACCAGAGCGGAAGGGAAAGTAAAACAGACTTTCTTCTTTACATAGTTCATGAAAATAAAAAGGAGAGAGAAGACATGGAGCCACTGATCCAGGAGTTCTAGATGGAGGGAAGAGAACTGCAGGCCATCTGTAAACATGTATGATCATCTGTTAGATGGTAGGTCCTGCAGTGGATGCTGGGGACACAAGAGAAGACACTGACATAAGCTTTACACTAAGGAATTTAAGGATGACTTTTCTTTTTTTTTTTTAAGCTTTCGTTTATTTATTTCAGAGAGTGAGAGAGCGCAAGCATGAATGAGCGGGGTGGGGGGGAGATAAGGGGGGACAAACTCCCCACTAAGCGGGGACCCAGGACTCTGGGATCATGATCTGAGAAAAGACAGACACTTAACCAACAGAGCCACCCAGGTGCCCCTGAAGGATGACTTTTAAGCAGTGTTTTGAGGGTGTGGAGGGACACAGTTTCGTACAGAGAGGTGCAGAGGATGAAGGGTCTAGCTAAGCATCGCAGCATCCCCACGGGAGGATTTTTTCTAGAGACGAGGCACACAGGAGTACCTGTCCTTACATATACCTGGGGGAAAGACTAACCTGGAAAGCTCTTTTATTACACTCTCTGTGTACAATGCAAGGAGTGTAGAAAGACCTGAAGGGGCTGGAGTGTCGAATCTTGGGGATTAAATCAGCTCTACGTCTACCCTCATGTAACCTCATCCATGACTCCCACTGGAAGGTGTTGGGCAGGAGTAAACAATAACAAACCAATTTAGTTCTTACACAGACAGCATGAGATTATTACCCCCATTTTAATGATAAGGAACTACCTCACCCAAGGCTATATAGCTAGAAAATGACAAGCTGAGAAAACCCAGGTCTCTGTGTCTCCAGAACCTGTCTTCATAATCACTACACTTTATTGTCTCCCAGGCACAGAGGATTCCAGGCAAGTGAAAGATTACATGGAAAAGATGGGACAGGAATCTTACTCAGAAAACATCTGCTCTCTTCAGTCTTTGCCTCTCTGTGGAACCGACATGCTGGGGGGTATTTTCCTTGCTCCCACTGTTCCTGCCTACATCGCCACCAAGTCGCCCTTTGGTAATGCCAATCATGCCAGAGTGCTGCCTTTACCCTGAACCACTTAGCTTGTCCCTGCCGAATGTTCTTTCTTTGTCTTTACAAGGAATGCTTATCACTAATGCAGAAATTCAATTACCGTTTGGATTTATTTATTCATTAGCTTGATGCATAGCACACACTGTTCAGTGCTACACTAGTAAGGAAATCGCCATATCTGACAGAGAGAGACAGTTTACACGTTCAGACGAGACAGAAACTAAGCTGACTCAAGCCCCACAATCTCGTATTACCACTGCCAGCGTGCTGTGCTAATCCTCTGACCTGTTCTTTCTGCATATGTGGTGATCAATGATAACACATACTGGGGCGGCATCTGCAGAGACTGGAGCAGAAAATGCACTGCCCCAGGCTGCCTTGCTTGTTTGGCAAACCAAACAGACGGGCCCCGCCCAGCACTTGACTAAGAGAATCCTCAGGAGAAGGTGAGCCCCTGCCCAGTAGACTTGTTTGACGTAGGTGGCTTTACTTCCAGATAACAGGTTGACGCAATCATAATATCACAAGTTAGGCCAAAATAAGACATGAATTCTGATTGATTGATTGATTGATTTAGATCCAAATCTCCTTCTTTATACAGGAGTACACATTGTACTCTCTGTGTACAATGCAATTGTACAATGCAGTGTCTTCTCTTGTGTCCCACTCTCTTTGCAGTTCTTGTCGGCACCTAGGGTGCACTCTTGCCTGAATTCCTGGCACAAACAGACTGGGAAAGGCTGAGTCATCAAAAAGAGTGTGCAGTGACTCGGGTGTCAGACGCAGCAGCCAGGGGCAGGCAAAGGTGGCACCCACAGTCATTTATGTAGATGAAGAACTGGGGTAGGGGGAACCCAGACATTTGAGAGTTGCATATATCTGGATTCAAATATCTGCTCTGCCACTAACTTACTGTGTGACTTTAAGCAAGTCACTTAATTTTTTTTTCTTTCATAAACTGGTGATAAAATCCACCCCAGATGGAGCGTATGAGGATTAGAGATGGACACGGTGGGCCCTCCATCATTCATTGGGATGATGACGATTCTACAAGGAACAATCAAGAGCCACTACAGAAAGGAGACATAAATCTGAAGTCTAGGAGATGAACCAGAAATGTGAACTGAAGACCATAAATCAATGAGCAAAAAGTAATAAACCAACAATGATTCACAGAAAGAAAAGGAAGGGCAGTTCGTTTTATTCGCCATTCATGTGGTGGCTTATTTTAAAGGAGCCTAGTTGCCTCCTGGAACCACTGGAGTTTCAGCGTATCAGTGAATTCTGACCACCCTGACACCTGAAAGTTTCCCCAGGACCCCCGGTAGCAGCAAGATAGTCTTTCTCCTCTTGAAAGCAGAAGCCTTTTATTATGCTGAAATTAGGAAGAGCAAAGAGGCACAAAAAAGATGTCTCTACTCATCTTGAGTTTTCCTGCTAAATTTTTAAGGAAACTTTGAGCCATAGTTTTAAATGATGCCTGCTCTAATTGGATTTGATATCTTTCAAAACCCTTTCTGGGTCAAAATATATATGATTCTATGCTCCTTCAGCATGACATTCAGTTGTATCTAACTCAAAGGCTTTTTTCCCCTCTTCCTATTTATATCTTTACCAGACTTGATTGTAGTGTATCTTGTGTTATGCATGTTACATGGCAATCTTTATTTGTACCTCTGTCCATCCACAAGACTATAAATTCTTTGAGGGCAGAGACAGGATTTTATGTGCCTAAGACCTAGGCTGCTTCCTAGGATAAACTAGCTGTGCAATAATGTGATTATTATTACATGAGTAGATACTATGAGACAACACACAGCAACATTGTGAATCGAATAATTTGTGTCCTAGTTTCCTTTTCAACCCGAATATCTAGTCAAGCCAAAAGGCACTCTCCAGATTATATTAGTGTGAAAATATTACCATTTGGCTATTACTATCAAGTTAAGCTCCAAGAATTAAAATTGTGCAAGAAGATAAAACCTGCCATTTTTATAAGCAGAGTTGTATAGTATGTTTACATTGGAACAGTCCATACGAATTACCCAGAAATCCTGAGTAACCTAGCATTTCCTTCTAAAAATAATTTTGTTTTGGTTGCAGTTTCCTTCATTAGTTCCACTGGTAAGTAACAACTCAATCTCCCGCTAAACTATGTAATTTCAATCTCCTTTAAGTCTACACATTGCATCTTTAACCAAAGCGAATCACTGTGCAATTATACATCAATCAACCACAAAATGAATTAATAGCAGTCGTAATAATAGCCATCAATTCTTAGGTGAATATGACTTGTACTTCATTACTTGACATGAATTACCTCCTTTCCTCTTCAAAATGACCCTCTGAGGGGCACCTGGGTGGCTCAGTTGGTTAAGCAACTGCCTTCAGCTCAGGTCATGATCCCAGAGTCCTGAGATCAAGTCCCACATCGGGCTCCCAGCTCCATGGGGAGTCTGCTTCTCCCTCTGACCTTCTCCCCTCTCATATTCTCTCTCACTCTCTCAAATAAATAAATAAATAAATCTTAAAAAAAAATGACCCTCTGAAAGAGTAATACTGATATCCCCAACTTATAGATAAAGACACTGAAACACAAAGGGGCATTGTCACTTATCTCATAGGCATGTGGATCTATTCAGCCCAAGTGATCCCCTGTCACTGGAGCTGAGGAGAAAGACTTGAGGAGAAAAAGCTTGAATGACAATGGACTAGTTGCCACCATCATTTATCCTGTAGGAATTCTCTCAGCTATGACATTTCATATCATTTCATTATGATGATCTATCTTGGAATTTGCATATCCTACAAGGAAAGTCCTCAGTTACAAGCAAAGAAATGATGCATTTTAATATAAAGCACTGGTACATCATTAGTTATCATTGCATTGGTCTATGTGGATTATACCATAAGACACCACATTTCATCATCTCCAAAATCCCCACAAAGCCTACAAAAGAAAAACAAGAGAGAAACATGATGTAAGAATGAATAAATCCCCAGACCATGCTGCAGAGGCACTACTATTAGACAACCAAGGAAGGGGCATTGTACTTCATGTGGAAAGAAAACTATACTTCATAATTTGTCCTTCTATTTTTACATATATGAGCATCATGATTATTTCTAAGTTTGTGCATTACAGTTCTAAACCTTAAAGTGATCATCTTTAATATCGAGCAAAGTCTTTTGTTCAGAGAATGATGACGTTTGGACCTGGTTGCAGGAATCTTATCATTTCACAGAAAATTGACACTATTCAGTCATAATGAATCCCAATGGTACATGGATTGTGAAAAGGACTTTTTCTTGATCTATCAGTAATTCCACAGAAGACTACCTGGCACCGACAAGTAAAACAAGAAAATTGGAGCTGATAGGATTGAACCTTAAAAAAAAAAATGGCTTAACTCTGATAATTCAGTTCCAAAAGAGGTAAATGTGGCAGAGTAGAACACCAGGGACAGAAACCAAATTAGTCGTACAGAAAAACAATATTTCTTTGTTTTGTCATTCCCTGAGAGATCCTTTATCCTAACTTGCCTTTTTTTTTTCAAATTTCCATAATCAACTTAAAAAAGTAGCAGAGAAAATGATCTGAGAAATCCCTTAACATGAAGTTACCCTAAATTCTGCCCCTAACTGAAGAGCCCATGATTGACTTAATCTAGTCCACAGTATAAAACACTTGGAGCAAATGTTTTTTTACTCCTTCTAGGTAAGTCCTCATCACATATGATGGAAGCACCTTAGTACCTCACTTTCTGCCTCCTGACCTGGTAGAACCTGCTTCTTGCCTTCCTGATAGTGCTTCCCAAACTTAGATTAGGGCTCATCTGATTTCTCTAATCTCTTTTTCACTCACAGTGATAGGACATAATGAAATTAAAACCTTGAAAATGCGAGTAAAAATGATGCAGATGCCCAATGTCAAAGCCAGCCCAGAAGATAATCAATGAGTTGTGTGATGTCAAAATCATTAGTTGGACATTGGAACGGTAGACATCAAAAGTTCGGGAGTGTGTGCAGAAGAATAGAAAGGATAAGACGGCATAGGAGACAACAGGAAATGGCAACACAGGAGGAGATTCTGGCAATACAAAGATTTGGGCAGATGGTGTTTACTTAATAACAATAATAATGGTAACACATACCATTTATTAAGTGACTATTAGGTGTCAGATACTGTTAAGCTTTTTATATAGTTATGTCATTTAATCCTTCATTAGCTCCACAAAAAAGGGATTATTATCGAATTTTACAAATGAGGGAACTGAAAATCAGATAGATGAAGAAACTGGTCCAAAGTGAGACAGCTATTAAATGAGAAAGACAGAAATCAAACCTAGTTCTGTTAGATTCAAAGAACATCATACAAAATCCCTTCCTTGCATTATTTACCACTAAGTATAGAGTGTCTCCTTTTAAAAGGTGTATTAGTGGATTTTTCAGACAATATTACTGTCCATCTTAAAGTTTCAAACCTGTTGTCTTAGCTGGATTCTTGATCCACTCCTTCCAAATGAGCCTAATCCCATAGCAACTGTATGTTTTTAGCTTTCAGTTCTTCATTCAGAGGCTAACCCCAAATCCATATCCACATTAGCCAGTGCCATTTGCTCAGTGCAATGGGTCGTTCCCTTTTCCCATTTCCTGGCTCCCTTCAGAATCTTTATAGTGTGTTATTTCTGGACCAGTTGTTCACTGTGACCGTGTGTAAAGACTCAGAGCATCTGCCAGCTTCCCAGCAGATGGCTGAACTCTAGTGAATGGCAACTGACCTGTGGACTACGGAGCAGAGGCTGACGACGTCTGTGCTTAATGCAGAGACTCTTTCAGAATTTCACATGGTGCAAACCTGGAATTCAACTGATCTCTAGAAGATGCTAAGTCTCAATAATAATGATGATGTTGATGATAATGACAATAACATAACATTAACCAAGTATTTCTGAGTGTTTACTGTGTGCCAGCCACTGCTCCACAGCGCATTAGTTTTAGATGTGCATCAGTTAATCTTCATAAAAGCTGAAGAAGGCAGGTATTATCATTAGTCCCATTTTACAAGTGAAAAAACTGAGGCCCAGAGAAATTAAGTTATTCAAATCCACAAAAGCCAGAAAACAGCAGAGCAAAGATTCGAACGCTGATTATCTGGATTCAGAATCCCTGACTGCTTCCCCCACCATGTTCTGGTTAGGCAAAAGTTTGGGTTTTATTTGCTGCTGCCTATTTGTTCCACAAAAGGGAACTAGGACCCAAAGCATTAATCAAGAGAATCAAAGACCTCTCATAGAAGCCAACAAGATAATGGTTGATTCATAATAGAAAAGAAAGCAGTAGTAACAACTAGCTCACACTGAGCTCCTCCTTAGCACCATGTACATGCATCTTTCACACAAACCCACGCTAATCTACTATTAAAGACATCTTAACAGCAACATGAACTCCCATTAAAAGGGAAAGAAGTATGTTATGCAAGGACACACTTGGTAAAAGACAAAGACTGTATTAGATATCTACTCCCACAGTAATGCTGCCTGACTGACCATACCAAAATTTGCTAGCTCAAAACAATCGCACTTATTTAGCCCCCACTTTCAGATTGATGCTTTGGCTTGGTTGGTTTGGGCAGTTTCTCTGTTTTTCCTGGGATTCCTCATGCATCTGAGGTCAGCTGTGGGTCAAGTAGGCAGCTTGGTTGATCTTGATTGGGCTCTCTCATCTCTGGAACTCAGCTGGAATAAGAGAGACAGGAGTATCCAGAGGACACACGGACAGAGCAAAACCTATTGAAGGTTATATTTGGAACTGGTGTATCATGTTTTCTACCCCTTTCTATTAGTCAAAACAAGTCACAATGCCAGCTCCAACTCAAGGGCTGGAAAATAGATGGGAAGGGGTACAAAACCATACTGCAAAGGGCACAGATCTATGAAGGCAAGAACTATTGTGGTCATTTAATAATCACCTATTGCAAAGGCAAAATGCAAAACCAGTTCTGACCAACTCCAGAGTCCTTATAGGTATGCAAAACTACCTCCAATACAAAATTCAAGTTTGCATACCTTTAAATAAAATACTCAGAAAAAGCATTTATATGAAAAGGTGTTGTAGTATATGTGGAAATGAAGTATTCAGCCAGGAGAAAGAAGGAAATCCTGCCATTTACAACAAATGGAGAGATTTTGAGGGCATTATGCTAAGTGAGATAAGCCAGATAGAGAAAGACAAGTATTGTATGTCATTCATATGTGGAATCTAAAAAAGTTGAACATATAGAAACAGAGAGTAGAATGGTGGTCACCAGGTACTGAGGGACAGGGGAGATGTTGGTCAAAATGTAAAAACTTGCAAATAGAAGATGAAGTTTTGTAGATCTAATGCACAGTACAGTGATTATAGTCAATAATACTATATTATATACTTCAAAATTGCTAAAAGATTAGATCTTAAATATTCTCCTCACACAAAAATGATAATTATGTGATGTGATAGAGGTGTTCACTAAAGCTATGGTGGTAGTCATATTGCAATATATAAATGTATCAAATCAACCTGCTATACACCTGAAACTTATACAGTGTTATTTGTCAATTATACCTCAATCAAAATTCATTAACTAAAAATAAATAACACTTTAAGTATTTCACTTCACTCTCCATGCAAGCAAGAGGTAAACTGTCCTCCCCTCCAACTTCTTGCAAGATGTTTTCTTTACCTTTGATTTTCTGCAATTTGAATATGATACACCTATGTATACTTTGGTTTTCGTTTGTTCATTTGTTTGTTTGTTTGGGGTTTTTTTGCATTTATCCTGCTTTGCATTCTCTGAGCTTCCTGGATCTGTGGATTCATGTATGACATTACCTTGGGGAGACTCTAAGTCATGATTGCTTCAAATATTTCTTCTCTTCCTGTCTTTTTTTTTTTCTCCTTCTGGTAGTCTCACATCACATATGTCATACCTTTTGTCACTGTCCCATAGTTCTTAGATATTCTGTTCCATTTTTTTAAATTCATCTTTCTCCTAGCTTTTCAGTTTTGAAAGTCTCTATTGACCTATCTTCAAGCTCAGAGAATCTTTCCTCAGCCATATCCAGTCTACTAATGAGATCATCAAAGGCATTTTCATTTATGCTACAATGTTTTTGACCTCTAACATTTCTCTTTGGTTCATTCTGAGAATTTCCATTTCTGCTTACATTATCCATCTATTCTTGCATATTGTCTACTTTTTCTATTAGAGCCCTTAGCCTATCACTCATAGCTATTTTAAATTCTCTGATTATCCCAGTCTCTGCCATATCTGAGTCTATTCCAAAGCTTGCTTGCTCTGTCTCTTCAAACCGTGTGTTTTGCTTTCATTATGCCTTGTAATTTTTTGTTAAAAGCAGGATATGACAGAATGGAAAAAAGAACTCCAGTAAATGGAGCTTTAGTGATATGGTGGCAAATTGTAGGGTACGGGAAAAGCAGGCTGTAGTCCTATAATTAGGTCTCAGTCTTTCAGTGAGCATGTGCCCTTGGGCTGTGAACCTCACAGGTGCTTTTTAACTCCACTACCTAGTTAGGTGGGACAAGATGGCCAGAGGAGGCTGGGAAATCTCTGCCCTCGGGTCAGTTGGGCTCTCAGAAAACCCCAATAGATGAGGTTTCTGGTAAAACAGTTTCTCTTGAGGGCATGCCTTGTTAAAAACAGAGTGCTCTAGCACATTCCAAAATGGTTCCTTTTCCTCTCCCCCTACCAGAAACATGAGAGAATTTTCCTCTAATATTTACTGTGAAATCCTGGTAGAAGTTTGAGAGGTAAATCTCACAAAAGTGTGTGGACTCTTCTCTGCCTTGACCTCCAAGAAGTTCTTAATTCTCAGACTTGTCCACACTGACCCTCCAGCAATTTGTCAGTTACAGTTTGGGTTCTCCCAGCCCGTACTAGTTCCTAAGGAGGTTTCTACTCATCAGTTTCTTCTCTGGTAAGTGAAAATTCTCTGTATCACCTGTCTCTCTAAGTTTGAGGGGCAGTAACTTGTCCTGTGACTTGACTTCTCTGGAAGAACTAGGAAGAATTGTTAATTTGTTAATTTTCGTTCAGGATGTTCATTTGTTTCCTTGTCATTAGGACAGAGCAACAACTTCTAAGTTCTTTATATTCTGGACCAGAAACCAGAAATTATCTTTTCATTGAAGTTTATCAAGTTCCTGCTATCTATAAGTACTTAGTGAGCTGGATTCATCTTTCAGTTTACTTGTTAGAGGACCCAAAGGAAAAGGGGATGTGATGGCTATCTGATGATGGTAGCTTCAAAGAAGAAAGATTTCAATTGTGCAGGGATGAATCTGAAACTGTTTCCTTGGATTTTGCATGCTTTTTGGAGAAACCACTTGGCTTTAGAGACAGAGTTTTATTTTAATATTTTATTTATAAATAAATAACAATTAATATTTATTTTAATAAAATTAAAGGCAACTTTTACTTATGGGGACTTATTTCAGGTCATAGGGGTTCTAAAACAGCACATTCAGTAAGACCCTAAGAAAGCTGAAATTCCTTGAGGACAAAACAAAGAAGCAGCAAAAATCTCATGGGGTTTCCAGTTTCTTGCCCCTCTCTTAGCCTCTGTGTATGCCAAGCATTGAGTTAGACATTTCGCATCTGTACTCATCATTTTAACTTATATTTCATATTCATAAAGATCCATACTTATATAAGAGACAGCCCAAGAACCCAACTGCCTGGGTAATATTTTAGAGTTTCAGTATGGTTAAATCCTCCAATCTCCCTATGGCTTCGAATGCCTCAAATTGGACCACCCATTGCTTGAATATCACCCAGAACTATTTTCTCACCTTTCTGTAAAAATAAGAACAAATGCAGCAAGCTAATTTTGTTTGGTTCATTTCCATTTAACATTATTATTATTATTATCATCATCATTATTATTAATGGTTTCATTAGTCGATCCTAGAGACCTTCAAAAGAGAAGTCAGACTATGAAAAAGCAATTTCTTGATATTCAGATAACAAAAAAGTAACCATGAAGGAAATACAAAAATCAGCTAGCCAAGAAAATAGCTCATTTTACATCTAAGTTTGCTTTTCTCTCAAGTTTGTGCAAAGTCTTCTTTAGCTGACAAATATCTTCATTCAAGGAAAGGAACATTTGTTTCAGGCAATGTTCTTACTCCTGAAGGAAAAGGAAAGGCAAATTCTAAAGTGAAAGGTGTCCTGGGGAAATAGTTTGGCAAATGATATGACATTTTCCTGTTCCCATTTAATAGCACACAAGAATAAATATAGGTGACATGGAACCAAGTAGAAGAAAAGATTCTTAGAATAACAGAATGTGAAATCAGAATAGTTCCTTGGAGATCAGCTAGTCCAACTTCCTTATTTTCCTGATGAGATCTGAGACCTAAAGAAGCAAATTTCACTGTCCAAGTCACTTAGATGGTTAGTGGAAGAACTGAAGAGAGAACCAAAACTTAGAATTCCCTGTTCACTGACTTTCCTAATTAATTTTGCAGGACTCAAAGGATCTTGTTCCAAGGCCTGGCATCTATTTGCCCATGAACTTACATTCTCTTCTGTCAAGCTACCAGGTAAGGGCCGCATTCCATTCTCTAGCAAAAAGATGATATGTGAAGACCTAAGGAGGTCTAGGATAGAATTTAGGGTTGGCTGAACTTCAATGGAAAAGTATTTTCTTGTAACTTATAAATGAGACTGAGCATTTTCTTCAATTACATACAGATGCAGGTAACAAACCATAGTAGTATTAGTAGTTTCTGTGACTTTGTTACCATAGAAATCAGATGCTTTTATATTCTTCTACAGTTTTTGTACACTTTGAAATATCATTTATGTTTATAAATGATTTTGAAATTATGATACTTATCAGACTTGCTCCTAGATATTAATATTTAATGTCTCTGTAAAAAGGCACATACATTGCCATTTCATAAATGTGGTTTTTAACAGTTGGTCATTGGTTTCCTTAGTAACCATACATAATTTATTTTATGGCAGGCCTTGAATAGGCAATCATATAAAGTTGTATAATCCTCCCCCAAAAGTCTTCCATAACACAAGATGCCTAAGAACACTTCCGTGTCTTGCTACATCCCTGATTTTAAAGTGGTCCCACAGCCCATGACAGGGAAGAACAGCTTTAAAAAATGTATCCACATAGAGCGCCTGGGTGGCTCAGTGGGTTAAGAGCCTCTGCCTTCAGCTCAGGTTGTGATCTCAGGGACCTGGGATCCAGCCCTGCATCTGGCTCTCTGCTCAGCAGGGAGCCTGCTTCCTCCTCTTTCTCTGCCTGCCTCTCTGCCTGCCTTTCTGCCTACTTGTAATCTCTCTCTCTCTTTCTCTCTGTCAAATAAATAAATAAAATCTTAAAAAAAAAATGTATCCACAATGGGGGAATAGACCAACGTATGATCTGCTGGGACAAATAAGTACAAGTAATTAAGAAGTCTGCTTGAATTAACCCAATTCAGCAACAAGGGCTGAACTTTAGGGTGGAGGACTGGGCTTCCAAATTCAAATTAGGACTGGGCTTATTATCAATTCTTCCTGCGCAGCCCTTCCTGTTACCTCTCCTCCTCTCTTCGCCTACCCTAGGATGCAGCATATCAGTGAAATTACTGCATTGCTGGGGACCAAGTAGCTCCATTATGGAACACCACTGTGAAAGAACTGGATCCGAAAGGGTCTTTCCCTATGGCAAAGAGGATGTCAGAAGTACTGTGAGCTAAAGCCTTGAGCAACTCAGAGATGGGCAAGTCAGATAAGGGAAGAGTGTGGACTGTAAACCGTAATTAGAAGAACATCAATTAACCACTCAGCAGAAAGAAAGCAGCAGGATCAAATATCACAGCAGGGACCATGTCACATATTGCAGAGTGTGCTGGTTAAGAACTCGAATGCCAGTCCCAGACTGTCTAAGTCTGAACCGACTCAGCCTCTTCCAAGATATGTGATCTAGGCAAGCTACTCCTCCTTCCCACACCTCTTTTCCCGTCACTAAAATATGAATAATACCTATAGCTTCATAGAGTTTTGTGAGAACAGAATGAATAAATTTGAGGAAAGTGTATACAATAAGGCCAGGCACATTGGAAGTATTCAACAGTAAATGTTATATATTAGTGATAGCAGTGACTCTGAATATAAACTTGGGACAACTGTGTCCTCCAGCCCATTGTGGAACTAGCCCTTTTTGAACGCATAAACTGGTGTTGGCATTAGGAGGACACTCAGGTTACATATGTAAGACCCTTTGAAATCCTGGGGGATTTTTGAGGGGTGTATTTCCTAGAAATAACTTGACTCTTTATTAGTCAATTTGATGAGGCCTCAAGATACCAAACTTAAGGGTATTATTAGAAAAGTGAAGCATGAGACAGCAGCCAATCCCTCAGAATGATTGTTATTTTTATAACATCTTAAGATCAAGAATGGTAATTATTATATGTACAATAAGAATATTTAGCAAATTCCTAAATTACCTTTGATTTTTTTTAAAGATTTTATTTATTTATTTGACACAGAGAGAGAGAGATCACAAGTAGGCAGAGAGGCAGGCAGAGAGAGAGGAGGAAGCAGGCTCCCTGCTGAGCAGAGAGCCTGATGAGGAACTCGATCCCAGGACCCTGAGATCATGACCTGAGCCGAAGGCAGCGGCTTTAACCCACTGAGCCACCCAGGTGCCCTACCTTTGATTTTAAAGACTGAATTTTAGTATTCTAAGTCCTATATCTTAGGCACTCTTGCCTACAAACAAGAAAGCACCTAGTACCATATCTGATCCATTGTAAGAATGTAATAAATACTATCGAATAAATGAAATGAAGAATAAGTTAATGAGAGGACTCTTTGCTGTGAAATTCTTACAGAATTCATAATACCTGTACAATCTATATTACATTTTATTTTGAATGCTATTGATGACTTGGTATAATATACATTCTAACAATATGTTGAAAATACACATGTCTGTCTGAAGTGTGAATAAGAGTGTCATTTACTTATTTGCTAATCCTTCCCTCCTACAGGTGTTACCTAGGGCACAGTGATCTGGACCAGGCTATTATATTTCTGGATTTTTATTCTAGCCTGGCACTGTCACATAACTTCAGTCACAATATTTTATGGGTCAGTTTCTCTAGAAATAATAGTGCACTTATTGTATACAACAGGAACATACATACTCTTTTTTCCCTCGATTCCCATGGTAACTTCCATTCTTCATCCATGCAAGAGTGACAGTAGCAAGTCTAACCCAATTGTTATTCACTTTTGGTTACATATCTAGAAAGACCTGAGTGTTTACAAATGTCCATGATTGTAAATGGGAAGCTGAATCTCTTCAGCTACTAGGATATCTAATTGACTGGAAGATTAGTGGTCTTTATTTCTAAAACATTTGTGTGGTGTAGGCAACGTTGTAGCATCCCTGAGAGAATTATCACCTGTAATGTGCAGACGATCCTCTTGTCTGCTTGTCTGCTCTGTGCCTCTATGTTTCGCCAAGCTACTCTTTCTCTTGTCCATTGGCTCCAGCGCTCCACAGCCTAAGGATTCCCATACATAGAGTCTAACGGACCCAGGCAGCCAATCACTCACAAACTCAGAGTCAGAACATTTCCTTTCCCATTTTTTCTTCGGGTTCTGCTATATCTTCTTAGCTCTGAAACACAAAACTCTAACCCCTAATAAATTACAGAATTTGGGAAATCATGTCCTGATTTTGATATCCTCGATGCCAGTATGGGACCACCATCATTTTAGTTAAAGCAGCCAGAAAAATCTAAGTCTGAATTTTGATAACATATTTGGCAACAAGTGGAGTATTACGAGATATTCTAATTAATTCAAGAAAATATTTATTGAGGGGCGCCTGGGTGGCTCACGTCAGATAAGTGTCTGCCTTTGGCTCAGGTCATGGTCCCAGGGTCCTGGAATCAAGTCCCACATCAGGTTCCTTGCCTAGTGAGGAGCCTGCTTCTCCCAATCCCTCTGCCTACCACTCCCCCTGCTTGTGCTTGTATACTCGGTCTCTCACTCTCTGTCAAATAAATAAATAAATAAATAAATAAATCTTTAAAAAACAAAAGGAAAATATTTAGTAGTTTTGTAGTGGATAAGATAGAGGCAATAATGGAAGTAATGGATATTTTTGAGGGCCTCACTGTGAGTGGTAAAACTAACACAAATGAAACACTTAGATGTTTTTAATTAAGGATGAGGTTGTTGGCACTGGCACAAAGCAGAGAAAGATACATTAGTTACTCTTGGTGTGGATCAATGAACACCACAGAAATGAACTTGGATTGGACCATTAAGTGAATCATCAAATTTGAATCTGCATAAAATGCGGAGAAATAAAAAATTTGAAGTCCTCAGTCACACACACACACACACACACACACACACACACTCAACAGCAGTATCTTAATAAACATTATACAACTAGTTTCCTTAATTGTATTCCTGTTATTGCTAATCTGTTAAGCTGCCTTAATGTTTCTGATAGATCTGGTGGTCTAGGAGTATCAAAGTGAGCATATATTAATTCACCTATTTTTCTGTATGGAAATGTACAGTTATACAAATCTCCCATTTTCCATCACACTCATCATGGCTGGAATATAGTCCTGACTACATTGTGATCACATTCTTTCACATTGAAAAGTATGCTGTCAGGAACGCAAATAGGTAATAGGCACTTGACTAGGACTATGATATTTTCCTTTTAGGATACCACATGCCTAAAATTTTAAGCACAAATATCCTTACTGGCTTCGTATAACTGCAGAATAGAAACATTCTTCTAAGTCCTTTCTATGTATTAGACCCAGTGAGTTAGGTGCTAGAATTATCCCCATTTTACAGATGAGAAAACTGGGATTTAGAGAGGTTAAGTCACTTGTCCAAGGACACATTCCTATTAAGTTGTCAAGTGAGAATTTGGCACAAATTCTGTCTGAATGGCTGCTCTTTTACCTAGTGGGACAGGGGAATGCCTTTAGGACAGTTCTCCAGTTTTCATGAAGAGGGATTATCTTAAATACTACCAAACACTTTGAACACTCTTATATATCTGTAAAAACATGGAGTAAATTGCCTGATTTGTGGTAACAGTCATTGGTCCATGTTTCTCTAATGAGTGAATCTGACCTATTAAATGGCTTGAGCGTGAAGGAATTAATCTTTTTCTCCCTCTTTCTTCACCTGGACCAGTAGGAGGCACTGATCCACATCCACAGAATTCAACTTTGCTTCAGGTAGGCAAATTAAAAAATGCAGGGCAGTTCTCCAGCAAACTAACTTTAGTCTCAAACTATGACAAATGCCCTAACCTAACCACTTTTGAAAATATCCTAGTTTTCCATTCTCCTGACTCTTCAGCCTTATTTTTCTATTGATTCAGAAATCAGTCCAGGAGATGCCTGCTGTTTTATAATGTATTGCTGTATAACAAATCACTCCAAAACTTGGTGGCTTAAAATAAAAACAATCATGTTTCTGGCTCACAAATTTACAATTGGGGCAGAGTTTGGCAGGGTGGGTTTATGTGATCCCGTAAAGCATCAACAGCCCAACTGGCCTGGAGGGTACATTTCCAAGATGGCTCACTTACATGGCTGGCTAGTTGGTGGCGGTTGTCAGCTGGGAGTTCATCTGGGGCTGCTGGCCAGGGGCCACTCCCTGGGGCTGGTTGGGCTTCCTCACAGCATGATGGCTGAGTTTCAAGAGCAAGTGTTCCAAGAAGCCCAGATGGAAGCTGCAAGAGTTCTTATGAACCAGCCTTAGAAGTCCCAGAATATTCCTCTGCAGGATTCTATGATCAAGCATACCTCTCAGGCAAACTACGATATAAGAGAACTGCCATGTTTCCATAGAAGGAGAAGCAAAATAAAATGGCATCTATTGTTATTCTATCATAGATGCTACTGATTGAGATTTCTTTAGAAGTCAAACTTACTAAAACATAAAACCATATAAAGAGCAAAATATGAAACATATAAAAAACAGAAATCATATTTCAGCTTGCTAGTTTTTCTGGAAATTTTAAGAACAGTACCAAAAATATAAAAATTTTATTCCTAAATCCCAGTAATTTTCAGCTTTATGGATAATGACTGATTCCTGGAAGAATCGGGCAACTAAGAATTAAATGTTCCAGGGTCTCATCAGACATCAAGAGAAAGCTGATTTTCTATCATTAATTTGAGGTATTTATTGCCTGATTTCTAATTTCTAAATTGTTCCTGAGCAGAACCATAACCCATAATGGCTTTTTAAAGACTGCTTCTCATCTACTTAGTATTTTTCATTTACTGTTCTTTTCAAAATCCATTAGGGAGAAGAAAATGACACTCTAAACTTGAAGATGCCATTTCAATTGCCTAAATTGAAGAGGCTGAACCAGGTAATCAAAAGATTCTCTAAACTCCTGTTTTCTTAAAATTCCAATTAGCTTCAGTATGGTTGTAAAAAATTTTCACCAAACATAACAGGATTAGAAAGAACGTGTCACGCCCTATCAACGTAGGACAGGTGAATGCTCTGGGTTGCTACTCCCATCTGTCTATTTTGTTACTGAAGACATTTGCTACCATTGGCTATGAAAATTAAAGTGCACATGTATAGATATTAAGGTTATAAGTAGTTGAAGATCTAGTGGGTCTTTTTAAAATAGATTTGTGAGAGATTCAAAGTGAGACCATTATCTCAAAAGTATCTTCTGATATGGGAAAGAAAAAATATGGATGCTTATTCTTTAATTTTATAAAGTCCAGGAACACAAAATTTTGCCACATGGAGCTTATATAGATGCTAGAGAAAGATTCTGCTCAATGTCAGCTTTTTAATAACAAAAGGGAAATATTTTTTGAAGGGGAAATCACAAGCTCTGTCTGGAAGGTCTAGCCATCTGGGAGATAAGCTCACAGGCTCTTTACCCCCTAAAAATGTTATGACTCAAAGGTGACAGCCCTTTTACTACATTTATTATGGATGCAAATTTTTTATACAAAGAGCTTTAGAGTTCATCAACTGCCAATTATACCAACTAACAATGAAGAGGAAAAAATAACATTGTGATATTTTACTGTTTATTTCATTTAAAAAGCAGAATTAGCAATACACAGAATAATAAGGAGATCTAATAAATAGCTAATCCTGTATTCCCTTTTTTTTTT
>LNAC01000137.1:5575323-5621514 GCA_002007465.1 Ailurus styani | reverse complement strand
AGGGAGCCCGATGCAGGCCTCGATCCCAGGACCCTGAGATCATGACCTGAGCCGAAGGCAGAGGCTTTAACCCACTGAGCCACCCAGGTGCCCATAATCCTGTATTCTTCATTTCAAGAAATATGATAGAATGGAATTCACCTGTAAGTACAGAAATAATGGTATTTACTTGGATACAGTTTATCCAACTGCCTATTCACAGGAAAAATCGAAAACAGACAAATACAAATGTTCAATTAGCACACTGTTCCAGGAGGACATATTAGCAAAATCTTGACTTTGATAAAAAAGTCATTCTCTGAAACTGATAAAATATAAGAAAAAGAAAAGGATGAAGAAACTATAGATGAGGAGACTTAAAAGACATAAATAAAAATAATGAAAGAGGTAAGATTAGGGTCTAGAAATGCAAATTGGATTGTTAACCTATAAAGAAAGGTAAGGAAATAACTACTTTAAAATTTATGATAATAATTATTTTGATATTTTATTTATTTATTTGAGAAAGAGAGAAAGTGAGAGAGAGCATGAAAGGGGAGAAGGTCAGAGGGAGAAGCAGACTTCCCATGGAGTTGGGAGACCAATGTGGGACTCCATCCTGGGACTCTGGGATCATGACCTGAGCCGAGGGCAGTTGCTTAACCAACTGAGCCACCCAGGCGCCCAATAATAATTATTTTGGAAGGAGTGAGGGTTTATGGAATGACTACTGACAAAGTATTCTTTTTTTTTTTTTTAAGATTTTTATTTATCTGACACAGAGAGATTACAAGTAGGCAGAGAGGTAGAGAGAGAGAGAGAGGAGGCGCCCTGCTGAGCAGAGAGCCCAATACAGGGCTCGATCCCAGGACCCTGAGATCATGATCTGAGCTGAAGGCAGAGGCTTAACCCACTGAGCCACCCAGTCGCCCCCAGACAAAGTATTCTTAATGGGTGATGATTTCAAATATGTTTGCCTTATAATATTTTATTAAGCTACATACTTGTGTGGTTTTTGAATCTTTGTCTCATTTTATAAAATAAAAAGCTAAAAAAGAATAATTGAGGAATAATGTATTTACATTTTAAAAAAATACATTTTCTTGTACTTGTAGATTTAAAAAAAATCAGGAAGGACAATAACATATAGAATTGAATAATAATGAAAATGTTTTGTATCATAAATTCTAATAAGCAAATAATGTGGCAAACAAAGGGAAGTGCAGAGCCGCAAATAATTATTATAGAAAAGAAGTAAAGTTAAGCTAATTTGTGTGTTAAATCTCCACATTGAAAGTTAGAAAAAAGAAAAACCTGAGGAATGGAGAAAATGAGTAACAAAATGCAAAATTTAAATAGAAAAATATCCTACAGTATAGAAGAAAAGCAAACTGGCAAGACTAATTCAGACTGAAAGAGAAACCTAAGCAATAGTGACAACAGGGGGCCTAATTGCACATGCAGCAGATAATAAGAGATAATAAAATAATATTATAAACAACTTGATATAAAGGCTCTAATTTTATAGAAACACTTCCAGAAGAGGAGAGGTATATATAATCTTGACACTAAAACCAATAATGCATTCAGAGAAATGAAAAATTTAAGTCAATCTCATGCATAAATGTGGATGCAAAAATCTTAAAATATTAGCAAGCAAAATAGAGCAATGTGAGTAAAGGATAAAACATTATGACCAACTTGATATTATCCTGGAAGTGAAAGGCTGATGTAGCACTGGAAATATTTTCATATGCTTTACCAAAATAAACAATGAAGGGAGAAAATTCATGTAATCCTCTAAATATATGTATTGCAATGTTACCAGATGAGAACTGAAAATCATCCATTCATGAAAAGGAAAGAATTCCTAAGGGGCTAAGAATGAATTCTACAAAAAGTAACATACTTAATGGTAAAATATAATAAAGCATTCTCCATTATCATAAAAAGATAGGAATGTCCATTATCACATCTTCTAGGTCCCTTATAAGGGTGATGCTAGCCAGTGCAATTAAGAAAAATGGAGAAATAAAGATGTAAAGACCAAGAAGGAAGAAGCAAATCTGCATTGCTTCCAGACAAAGCACACACATATGAATAAACTCCCATTCACTAGAAAACACAGAGAAGACAGTGGAAAGACAAGCCATATTCTGAAAGAAAACATTTGGAAGATATATAATCATATTTTTAAAAAGGATCAGTACCAAAAATATATATAGAACTCCAATAAATCAATAGGAAAAAGAATTTAATGGGGAAAGAGGAAAAGGCATAAACAGCCATTTCCTAGATGAGAAAACAAACATGGCCAATAAATTTTATGAAAATATGTGTCAGTTTATTAGCAATTGGGAAAATACAAATTAAAATCACAATAAAATGCAATTTCATACTCTCTATATTGGCAAATATTGAATAGTTCAACACCAGAAATGCCCTGAAGAATGTGGAGCAATGAGACCTTTTTCACATACAAACTCGTACAAGTAGTTAGATTGTCATTAGATAATGAAAATTACTTTTATTATCTAATACGCTTACAGATGCTAACCCTTCTCCATGCCTCACTTCTCTACTATATAAAATGGGGATAATAAAATCTACCTCACAAGGTGATTTTAAAGATTTAAATGAGATAATACATGTAAATTGCTACCATTCCATCTATGAGCACTTAGTGAGTATTATTTGGTGATACTGTTACTAATGTTATTGAAGAGACACACATCTCTTTAGTTGATATGCATAATACAGATACCATGGATGCTAAACACATGGCATTTTGAAACATACCACAATTTCCAGAAGGAGAAAAGTCACTGTATTGGAGTTGGAGGTAGGCCATAGGAAGAGGGGAGGTGGGAAGATGAGGTAGAAGTCTGTAGAATAGAGAAGAGCATGGTTAATGAAAAATGGGTACAGTCAGACAAGATATATGGGTAGTTAGATAGGAGGGGTTCGATCAAAAACCTCCTCTGAGAGTTAGGATTACATAAAGTGATAAACAACAAAATAAGCCACCGTAATGAGTTTATCCTCCAGCAGAGAGAGAAATAAACAAGGGAAAGGAGGAAATAAAAGAAGGAAAGACAGGAAAAAGGAAGAGAGTGAGGAAGGAAGCAAATTTCATCAGAGATCAAACAACTCACTGAGAAGTGTGTCAGATTAAAGATGCCTCAAAGTCTCTGACTTCCTCCTCCATGAAGAGATGGAGTCCATGTCCCTTCCCTTGAATGTGGACTGGCCTGCAAGTACTTTGAACAATCAACTATGGTGGAAGTGCTGCTCCAGAAATTGTGGGCTCATTCTTTGAAAGAACTGACAGCTTCCCCTTTCTTCCTCTTGGAGCCCTGAGGTGCCATGAAAGAAGTCCAAACTACTCTGCTGGAGACAGAGGCCATGTAAAGGAGCACTGTGTGAAGAAGACATCTTGGAATAGCAAGTTCTGTCAAGCCTGCAGATGATTCCAAATCCAGCTGTTCTCTGAGTGTAATCCCATGAGAGGTGATAAGGAAGAATTGTTCAGCTCAGTCTTTTCAACCCACAGAACTGAAAGAAGTAATGACAAGTGATTGTTGAAGACACTAAATTTAGGATAGTTTGTCACACAATACATAAGCAGAACAAGGCATATGGTGGGGAGAGAAATGATACTGTGTCAAAAGGAAACAAGAAGTGAAGATGCAGACTAGCCTTTGCCAAAACATAGCATCAGGGTCAGATGGAGCCCTTAACCCTTGAAGCTTCCTTTTTAACTACAAGATTTTAGACTTAGATAAGAGTATATTTTCTCTATTGCACAAAGCAGCGACAGGACCCAACTAACCAACTATCCACAAGAAACTGTGACCACCAGCTGTGAATTACTCTTCCCTGGTCTCATTTTGTGTAGCAAAAATGCTTTGGAGATTTTTTTTTCCCCCTGATATTTCCCTATAAAAGTCTAGTGTGCTCCTACAAATGCACTCATTAAAGTCTCAGGATTCAATTTACATAATTGAGGCAGTCCAGCTAATTTTAGGAAAATTACAACTTTGTGAAAAATAACTGTTATACAATAATTATGGCAAAGATGTTCTGCTTTGTGTCAGGCACAATGAAATCAGTAGGTTTAAAAATTAAGAACAAGCGCCTCTAAGCTCTCAATGTCATTTTAAAAGTGAGAGAGTGCTGTTAAGTAACAGCTTTGCATGTTAATCACAGAGCTTGGGAACATTCTGTGTTAAGATATATGATTTTCAACCTTGTTAAAAGAAATATTGAAAGAGGGAAATTGATTTTTTTTCCCAGAAAATTTGCCTGTCACACTCCAAGATAAGTTACTGTTATGTGTGTCCATTAAATAAGTTTATTATATGAAAAGTCACACTCCAAGAAAAAAAAAAGTTCAGTCAGCATTGACTTCAGCTAGGATTTATATAATCTCTTAATTCAACGAATCAAGGTTAACTGACTTGATTCTCATTAATGCACAATTGAACTAGTTATGGAATGGATAGTGTACAGAATAGGAACAAGTTTTAACTGTACTTGGAAAACTGTGTTGGTCACCTCAGAGAGGGATTCTTAGAAATATAATATTCAGGGAAAGAGTAAATGAATGTAGTGCTATTGTATATACTAAATATCTGGCAAATTAGCATGCAATATTTGGTAGAAGAAATCAGTGAGAGAATGAGATAATTTTTTTAAGTGAAAGAAAACATTTATTCTAAAGGTTTTCAAACTTTTCCCAAGAAACACTGTGTCCCACTAAGATATTTAGGGATGGAGGAAGAGGGATAGGAGGCTGAGTGGATGGGTTCTACTTCCTGATCAGCGCCACACCATTCCATCACCCCCTCCTACCACAGCAGCGCCGTTTTACATGTTTTCTGTATGGAGATGAGCATAAGACTGCACTCCATAACATAATTTAGGGATGCCTGGGTGGCTCAGTAAGTTAACCATCTGCCTTAACAGCTCAGTCCATGGTCCCAGGGTCCTAGGAAGGAGCCCCGCATCAGACTCCCTGCTTAGCCTCTGCCCCTTCCCCGCCCACTTGTATTCTCTTCCTCTCTCAAGTAAATAGATAAATCTTTAATAAATAAATAAACATATAAATAAATAAACATATAAATAAATAAATAAATAAATAACATAACATAACATAACATAACATAACATAACATAACATAACATAACATAACTTAGAGCCTAAATAAAGTGCCTTAGGTGAGTTACCTCACAAGTTGACGTGGAAGTGATGTCTACAAAACGCAAGTCATGCAGTGGCAAAGACAGTGAAAGGAAGAAAACCAAGACAATAAACAGGTTAATACTTTGTGCAACAGGGATTCAGTCTTCCTGGTGACCCCGGAGAGATGATGTAGGACACATCACTGACCAACTTACTTCACAAGGATGAAAAAAGCTGAGGTATTTATCCACTGAATTTCTTTGATAATTGATTGAGGGCTGCTCTCAAGGACGCTGATTCCCCAAAAATTTGGCTTGCAATATTCACAGGCCACGATTGTACCTTTTACCTTTCTCTTTTCTATTTCCTTTGCCACAGCCCAATGAGCATCCTTACACATAGGCTCATTAAAAAAAAAAAAAGTCATTATCTAGAACACATGCTCAATGTTCTCAAAGATCCCACATTCCACAAGGAAAAATTTTAGAGGTTCAAAGGTTTCAACTCTTTTCTGTGGTCTCTGATTAAAAAATAAAAAGTGAGGAAAAGAAAAAAGGAAAAACAGAAAGGATATATTTAATGATCATCTCTTCCATGATTTAGAATTCTAATATATTTTTAGAAAACTTAAATATTTTAAAATTCATTGATGGACACAACCACTTAGAACTTATTAAGATCCATTCCTTAGCAACACTTGAATATTTGAGGACACATGGTTGGTTGAGTAAGTTATTTCATGTTATAATTTGGACACTTGGTTTTTTATTATTCAGTAAAATGTTCAGTTTTAAAAGACTGACAAATATCTAGGTGTTATTAATCATCCTTCTTTTGATTTTTGTAGTAATTATCATGAATTGTTCACACCTACATTAAAATGCAGTATTTTTTCAGATAAATTCAACAATAAGGAAGTAGGAGGGAGCTACTAAATTAGCCAGATAATTGGATTTTATTCTATTTCTCAATATCATAGGCATAGACATAGTTTTTGTTGATGATCACATGGGTAGAGATGAAGTGGTCAATTTCATCACCAGTTGAAACATCTGTAGAATCCTAATGCACTGGCATAACCTGGCTGCTTTCCAGCTAACCATGCTAATAGGTTAAATGTGATCCTCAGTTTATAACTTGCCAAAACACAAGGGCATTTAAAGTTTTTTTCAAGCTTACTCTTTGATAATAAAACAAATATTCGGCTCCCTGTTCTTATTGAGAAGACTAATCAGTTAATATTAATACAGAAGGTACTATTCAGTAGAATCACCTCATTAGAATTAGAGGAATACTGTACAGCTTCTTAGCAAGGATATTACCACTTGAACTCAACAAAATGGTACATTTCAAATCTTCCAAAGTAGGAGAATTTTAAATGTGACAAGCAGAGAAGGGAAAAAAAGAGTGTCACCAAGCCATTTTTCCAAGTAAGGACAGACATTAAAAAAAAAAAACTTATTATCATACTTCATAATCTTCAACTTACAAAAGAAATGTCATTTTGTTTTATTTTTCCTCTCCCCTATGTTCATCTGTTTTGTTTCTTAAATTCCACATGAGTGAAATCATATGGTATTTGCCTTTCTCTAACTGACTGATGTTGCTTAGCATAATACGCTAGCTCCATCCATGTTGTTGCAAATGACATGATTTCATTCTTTTTGATGGCTGGCTAATATTCCATTTTATATATATACATATTTTAGATGATGATAGTGGTGATAGATGATAGATAGATAGATAGATAGATAGATAGATAGATAGATAGATAGATAGATAGATATACACACCACACCTCCTTTATCCACTCATCAATTAATGGACATTTAAGCTCTTTCCATAGTTTGGCTATTGCTAATAATGCTGCTATAAACATCAGGGTGCATGTACTCCTCTGAATCTGTCTTTTTGTATCTTTTGGGTAAATACTTAGTAGTGAAATTGCTGGATCATAGGGTAGTTCTATTTTTAACTTTTTGAGGAACCTCCATACTGTTTACCACAGTGACCGTACCAGTTTGCATCCCTACCAAGAGTGCGAGAGGGTTCCCCTCTTACCGCATCCTCACCAACATCTGTTGTTTCTCGTGTTGTTAATTCTCTAGCTATTCTGACACGTATCAGATCATATCTCATTGTGGTTTTGATTTGTATTTCCCTGATGATGAGTGATGTTGAGCCTCTTTTTATGCATCTGTTGACCATCCAGATGTCTTCTTTGGAAAAATGTCTGTTCATGTCTTCTGCCCATTTCTTAACTGGATTATTTAGTTTTTGGGTATTGAGTTTGATAAATTCTCTATAGATTTTGGCTACTAGACCTTTTTTGAATATGTTATTTGCAAGTATCTTCTCCCATTCCACAGGTTGCCTTTTATTTATTTATTTTTTTGATTGCTTTCTTCACTGTGCAGAAGCTTTTTATCTTGAGAGTTCATTTTTGCTTTTGTTTCCTTTGCCTCAGGTGATGTTTCTACTAAGAAGTTGCTATGGCCAAGGTCAGAGAGGTTGCTGCCTGTGTTCTCCTCTAGGATTTGATGGTTTCCTGTCTCACATTAAGGTCTTTCACCCATTTTGAATTTATTTTTGTGTATGGTATAAGCAAGTGGTCCAGTTTCATTCTTCTGTGGCTGTTCAATTTCCCAACACCACTTGCTGAAGAGACTGTCCTTTTTCTATTAGATATTCTTTCCTGCTTTGTCAAAGATTAGTTGACCACATAGTTGTGGGTCCATTTCTGGGTTTTCTATTCTGTTCCACTGATCTATGTGTCTGTTTTTATGCCAGCGCCACACTGTCTTCATGATTACAACTTTGTAATATAGCTTTAAGCCCAGAATCATGATGCCTCCCACTTTGCTTTTCTTTTTCAAGGTTTTTTTGTTTTGTTTTTTTGTTTTTTTTGGCTATTCAGGGTCTTTGTGGTTCCAGACAAGTTTTAGGCTTCTTTATTCTAGCTTTGTGAAAAAATGCTGGTGGTATTTTGATGAGATCTGCATTAGATGTGTAGCTTGCTTTGGGTAGTACAGACATTTTAACAATGTTTGTTCTTCCAATCCATGAACATGGAATGCTTTTCCATTTCTTTGTGTCCTCTTCAATTTCCTTCATAAGTGTTTTATAATTTTCAGAGTACAGATTTTTCACCTGTTTGGTTAGGTTTATTCATAGGTATCTTATTGTTTTTGCAATTGTAAATGTGATCAATTCCTTGATTTCTTTTTCTGCTGCTTCATTATTGATGTTTTAGAAATACAACATATTTCTGTACATTGATTTTATATTCTACAACTTTGCTGAATTCATGTAATAGTTCTAGCAAATTTTTGGTGGAGGCTTTTGGGTTTTCTACATAGAGCATCATGTTGTCTGCAAACAGTGAAAGTTTGACTTTTTCCTCGCCAATGTGGATGCATTTTATTTCCTTTTTGTTGTCTAACTGCTGAGGCTAAGACTTTCAGTACTATGTAAAATAGTAGTGGTGAAAGTGAACATCCCTGTCTTATTCTTGACCATAGAGGAAAAGCTCTCAAGTTTTCCCCATCGAGGATGGGGAAACCATATGATTGATCATATGGTTCAATTCTTTCTTTTATTAATGTAGTGCATCACATAGATTTATTTATGAATACTGAACCACCCCTTCAGCCCAGGAATAAATCCCACTTGATCGGGGTGAATAATTCTTTTAAGGTAGTATTGGATTCAATTTGCTAGTATCTTGTTGAGAATTTTTGCATCCATTTCCATCAGGGATACTGGCCTCTAATTCTCCTTTTTAGTGGGGCCTTCATCTGGCTTTAGAATCCATATAATGCTGACCTCATAGAATGAGTTTGAAAGTTTTCCTTCCATTTCTATTTTTTGGAACAGATTGAGAAGAATGGGTATTAACTCTTCTTTAAATGTCTGGTAGACCTCAGAGTACGGAAGTCAGTTTTCAACAACATAAGGAAAATGTGGGAAAAGATTGATGGGTACATGCAGGTGGGCAGCAAAGATCAGGCTGATCACTGTCTTGGGGTCAGTCACAGCTGGGGTCTTGCTGGCTCACAGCAGTCTTTACTGATTGAGCAGGTTATTTCTTTTCTGATCAGGGATGCTTTGCCCACAGGGTCTTTTGCCTGAATAAGCTGAGAAGAAGAACCTAATCAATTAGAAAGTATAGACTGAGGTCAAATGGAGATAGCTAAAGTCCTCTTTCATCATAAATAGGAGCTGCCTTTCTTCCCCAAATCAGGGTACTTCTGTGGCATTTTGATCTGCCTTCTCAGCCCTGCCTTAACCAGGAGGCACATTAGAATCACCATGATGAACTTTTTCTAAAGCTTCACTTCAAACTCCCTGTTGGTGGAAACTGTACTTCTGTGTCAAAGGCCATTCAAGCTATTAAACCATAATAAAATGTCTGAACACCATGTGCTGCAGAGTATCTTCTTGCTTGTGAGAGGTCAATATTTTGTTCTCTTCAGGCTTTCATCTACTTTACTCAAAGTCTACCTACTTAAGTGTTGATCTCTTAAAAACACCCTCACAGAAATAATGGAATAATGTTTAACCAGATCTCTGGGCACCGTGGTCCAATCAGGTTGACACATGAGACTAACCATCACTTTTAGAATAAAAAAATTACTTGTCGGTTATCTGGAATTCAACTTAAAAAATAAATAAATAAATAAAAATTAAAAAATAAATATCTGGTAGAATTCCCCTGGGAAGACATCTGTTTGTTAGGAGAAAAAGGCCATTTTAATACCAACAAAGTAGCAAAGACAATCTCAAAATGAAGAATTGCTGTCTCGTGAAAGGATATTTGAAAGAATGCCGCCAAAACTGATAATCTTCAAAGCACAAGAACTTGAGTATGGAGCAAACACTTGATTTGAGTTTCAAACTCATTTTCCCCTTGAACATAGCAAATACATTAATTTTGGGGGTGGGGGACATTCTCATGAACTTTTCAGGGTATAGTCAGGAACACTAAGCTTACAAAATACCTACTTGGTTAAGCCATTCTAAATTGAGTTTATTGCTGCCAAAAGCCAAACATAATCCTCAGTGATATACAATATCTCTTTCACTTGAAGATAATGAATTTTAGTTTGGTGATGTGCTTATTTAGAACCATAATAATTTAGAGAAGGCTATCTGCAATGGAAACTGAAGATACATGTAGATATAGATATCTAGATAGATATTTATTAAAATATCTATCTGTAAATAGATGGAGATACCTATATCTAGATAGATATATGTTTTATTTTATTATATTTTTAAATTTTCATTAAATTCAATTCAATTAATTAACATATAATGTCTTATTGGTTTTAGAGGTAGAGGTCAGTGATTCATCAGTTTTATATAACACCCAGTGCTCACTATATCACATGCTCTTCTTAATGCCCATCACCCAGTTAGATAAACATACATTAAAAAATACATATTTCTAATTTCTCTGAGCCTCTATTCTCATCTTTAAAAAAGGAAATCCTATCTTCTAGGATTTCTGCACAAATTAGATATGATAGTGCATACAAAACATTTAGCACAATGCTTAGATGTAAGTGTTCAATATATGATAGCTGTTATTGTTGTTGTTTTATTAGCCATTATTACAAAAGAATAAAGGTTTTGGAGCAAACTGCATATTAAATGATAATGAAATCTACCCATTTATAAGTATTCCTCAATAATAGAAAATTAATACTATCCTTAATTTAAAAAAACAATTTTAATTTATTTTATTTTTTGAAGATTCTACGTTATTACTTTAGAGAGAGAGAGCACACAAAGTGAGAGGGAGAAACAGACCTCCACTGAGGAGGGAGCCCAATGCGGGGCTCAATCCCGGGACCCTGGGATCATGACCTAAGCCAAAGGGAGACACTTAACTGACTGGAGCCACCTAGGTGCTCCAAAAAATAACCGAAAAACAAACAAACAAACAAGCAAACAAAAAAAAATGGTTTATAAAATATTATCTGACAGAAATGTAGACAGCTTCCCTTTAATTATATTAGATTCATATTTTCCTTGTTCTTTGACATTTTTCCTAACTCATGACCACCACTACTACTTATCCCTCCAAAACTCTAAGGTGAAAAGTCTAAACCAGCAGGCCTCATCAAAGAATAATAGAAAGACTCTAATCCTGACATGCTTGGCCTGACCCAAATTTCCGGAAGTTCGTAAGAATATAAAACTGTGGGCAAAATTTTGTGTGGAAGTTCATTTAGAGATGGTCTACAATTCTCAGACGTTAAGAACCACTGATCCTGTCCCTGCAATTTTATAATTGAAGGAATAGGACAAAAAGAACTGAGTGACTTGCTCAAGGTCACTCACTGAGCTAGTGACAGAACTATGAACAGAACTGAAGATCCCTGTGTCCCTGGTCCTTGATAACCTGGGCAGAGATCCTGGTGACACGAGGCAGAGAACAGTCAAGGAAAGCATGGCAGATCCCAAAAGAAACAGACCTTGTCAAAGTTGCTGAACATCATTATGGTTCCTCGTCCATGTCCATGTCCACGTCCATGTCCAAGAACAGTCAGAACTAATTCAGATTTCAATTCCACCACTCATTGGTTGACTGAACTTGGGCATGTCACTTAACTTATAGGACCCCCTATTGCCTCATCTATAACATGAATGAAAAATTGCTCATAGTCAGGATTTGGTGAGGAATCAATGAGATAATATGTATACAGCCACTAGAACGATGCTAGGTAAATAGTAATTGGAAATTATTACTGTGGTTGTTCTACACTATTTTCCTTTACTATAAAGTCTCTTTGGCCCCAGCCAATTCAGCTCCTCCATATTCCTTCTATTTTTCCTATTAACATCTAATTCGGGGATATTATTTAATGAATATTTGCATAACAATGCTTAAAAGACTGAAACTCTCTTGAAGATCTGCTTTTAACTCTCAAGCAAAGCCCCAAGCCACAGCATGAAGTCCAGTGATAGAACTTTAGCTCCAGCAGTCTGGAGCAGTCCAGAAAAAATTCATTTTCCTATTTTGCAATGAATGAGAAGAATCCCTAAGCTTCCCTTTGAGATATCACACTCTTGAGCAGATACTTTCTCCTACTACTTGTTAAGGGACCCTGTGCCCACTGACAAGTGGAAAGGAGCAGAGGATCCCTGGTCAAAAGCCTTTTCCTGAAACCCCCCAGGAAAGCAGGGAGCATCTGAGCCAGGCTGATGAAGTCCGTGCAACAGCAGATGTGACTCACATACCTGAATCCTCCTCAGCCTAAATGATTCATTACCACAGTAAAACAGCAATTCCCTCCGCTGACACAGAATACTGTAGCTATTTGCTCATTGGAAAATATTACCATCTCAAAGAAATAGCAGATGATCTGTCCTCCATATGCTTGACATCTCTGCTCAGTTTGTCTACAAACTAAGATCTCCGCTAGTTTTAACAATTCCAACCATATTTATTTTAGTCATTTTTTTGCAAATTAATTTTATCTGCCTTTTATCATTCAAATATGACTGACTGCTGGTATTGGGACAAAACTGAAAAATGCATTTCTTAGTCTCTCTTTGGTTTCAGTGTGTATCTTATCTGATGCAAAGGTATTCTTCACGCTGTAATTCAGTGAATTCAATATGCAAGAGCCATATGAATTATACAACAGTTCCTAAAAATGAACTCCTTTTTAAAAAAAAATCTTACTATGTATGTGGTGTATTCTTACTGACATTAATCCATCTCAGGTCATGGGGTACAAGTTGATACAACCTTGTAACATATGGTTTTAGGCCTCTATTGATAACTTACCTCTCGCTGATGCTTTTTGAATATAACTAGAGTCAGGAGATAAGGGACAGACAGAAGAGATGGGGGTTGCTAAGAACTCATTCTGGATAAAGTATGAACAGAACTAAAGTGCTATAGTCAGATACAAATCCTCATGTTTACCCCTTGAGCACTAAACTGTTTGATTTCCTGTCTATCCAGGGTTGATGAGTGTTAGGAGACTTTGGGGGAATAATTCAACTGCCAGCTTCAAATGCCTGGGTTACCTGACAGGCGTTTCACTAGCACTGCTGCCCTCATGGGGGAAAAATGAGCCTTATGTTCCTTCTCTGGGTAGAAAGCCTCAAAAAGTACTGGCAAGAGGAAAACCCCAAATCGGCATTATTCAAAGTGTTATCTACCTTTAAAAGAGAGATTGTGGATTGCACGGACTATGGACTTCAAAATGAATTATCTGTTGCTTACCACATGAACCTGATATATGGGGTATTTTAAATAACAGGCACATTCGCATAATGATCCATCAGAAAGATTATATACACACGCACTAATTTTCTCATTAAAGTACCATCACTAGGAAAGGAAAGCAAGATCTATTGGAGCAAAACACGAATGCTCTGTTCTCTGGCAATCTCTTAACCAGACGTGATAAGTGATGCTCACAGCTCACAGCCTTGAGTCACTGCAATTCCACCACTTTCTTACGTTTAAAGATGGCCAGTACTTGATAAGGTTTGAAAAAAAATAACAAATTGCCTCTGTTGGGCATGTCCTCAACCTCTCTATGATGCCCTCCATCTAGGGTCTGTTTCCTGCAGCAGAAGAGCCAACCCTCACTCTCGTGCTGCAAATACCTCCCAAACCCACCCATGTCACTCCACTGCCAGTACTGTCCACAGCTTCTTCCTACATCTCAACCTACACAAGGGACTCATGTTTCCCAGACCCCTGAACTAGCACTCTTTACCTCTCACCTCCTCACTCCCCTGCACTGCCACACTTCAGTGATGCTAAATCCAAGGGCTGGTGCCATTCTATGCCTTGGTGTCCATGCATGTGTTTCTTGCTCCCCTAATGCCTTTCCCAGCAAGCTCCATGCATTTTTCTAAAAGTCCTTTTTTCAAAAAAAAAAAAAAAGTATTTAAGTAATCTCTACATCCAGTGTGGGGCTTGGACTCATGAACCCAAAATCAAGAGTCATACACTCTTCTGACTGAGCCAGCCAGGTGTCCCAAGGTCCATGAATTTTTATATATATATATATATATATTTTATTTATTTATTTATTTATTTATTTATTTATTTATTTATTTATTTTAACTTTTATTTGACACAGAGAGAGATCACAAGTAGGCAGAGAGGCAGGCAGAGAGAGGAGGAAGCAGGCCCCCTGCTGAGCAGAGAGCCCGATGCGGGGCTCCATCCCAGGACCCTGAGATCATGACCTGAGCCGAAGGCAGGGGCTTTAACCCACTGATCCACCCAGGCGCCCGGTCCATGCATTTTTAAAGCTGCACCTGAAGCATCCCCTCTTCTGTGAAGACTTCACTTTCCTACCACACACTTTACCCTCTGGCTCAGTAGACCCAGGCCTGCCCCCTTTGGTGCCACCACCGTACTTGGCATGTCATGAACCCATCATGAGCCCTGTGACAGAAACCTCTGTCTCCCCATAAGCATGTCCTCCTTTTCTTCCTGTACAAATATGACTTGTGGAACTCCAAAGAAGAGAAAAAAGTGTTATGTCGTGAAGGGAATAAATAAAGATCAAATGATATGACAAGTGAATTAATGAAGTGAATGATATGACAAGTGAATTAATGAAATGAATGAAATGAAAGGGGAGTGAATAACAGATAGAGCAAATACTATTTTCCACACTTACAATGAAATTAATTATATTCCTAAATTCTACAGTTAACCTTCCTTTTATTCCCAGATGTGACTTACTTCATTGTTGTGTATAGCAAATGTTCCTCCTTCTTTTAGCAAACGTTTTCTTTAAAATGTAACTGGAGGTAATTTGTGCGATTCCTTTCCTTAGAACTTCCTCTGCAGCATCTGAAGAAAGATTATTTTTTGCTTTGATATTTTTGTTGGTGTTAGATTTTAATTTAAACGTTAGACTTCTTTCGGGAAATACATTGTTGAGGCCTTCCTCATTGGTCTATTTTCTGGAATGGTTTAAATATTTGTCCTATAATGACAATGAATTTGTCTATGACATTGTTTGGGAGTGCCATCTTCTGGGAGGTTTTTAAATCTCCTCCTCTAACTTTTAGGGTTAGTAGTCTATTCTGAAATTTAACCCTTCTTTGAATCAAGCTTGAGAGATTTTGTTATCCTAGAAATTCATCAAATGTACATAGATTTTCAAATTTATTAACACATAGTGGGTATGTATATATAGAAAATCAGAATTAAAATTTTTAATTTCCTGACTGTTTACAGTGACAGACTGTGATGATACTTCACGGTGGATATTTTTGTTTTCTCATTCATTTTTTTAAGGTTTATTTTATCTCCTTTCCATTCTGGCCACAAGGATAATCTTTCAGTCCCAGGTCTTTGTACTGGCTATTCCAGCTTCCCCTGTACCTACTGAGCTCTTTTACTTCCTTCAATAAGTCCTTCTTCACATGCTTTCATGAACTCTGTAATTAATTCAATTCCCATTATTTTGCACTATAATATCACATGAGTTAAAATACTACTTTTAGTTGTGTTTATCTAATTAATTATGGCTTCCCTACAGAGACGAGCAGAGTCAATCCTATCTTGTTTCTAAACTTAATATACCAGTGTCCAAACTAGTTTTTGTTCCTTTTCTAGGTGACTTTTTTTTTTTCCTGGATGGCTGCTAATAGCAATGTTCTTTTTTTTTTTTAAAGATTTTATTTATTTATTTGACACAGAGAGAAAGAGAGAAACAGCGAGAGAGGGGATACAAGCAAGGGGAGTGGGAGAGGGAGAAGCAGGCTCCCCGCCGAGCAGGGAGCCCTATGGATGTGGGGCTCGATCTCAGGACCCTGGGATCACGACCTGAGCTGAAGGCAGACGCTTAATGACTGAGTCACCCAGGAGCCCCCAGATTTAAATTTTTAATAGTATGTATTTAAAAGCCAATTTCTTTTCACAATTTTGACTGGAAGATCATGAAGTATTTTATATATGCTTGCGCAGTTATTTTTTTCTTCAAATTAAAACAAATATCTTTTATTTTATCTTCAAATATTTTTCTACTCCTTTGGTCTTTCCTCTATATATGGAAGACCAACTAGCTACACAGTATTTCTAGTTCCTATCACTGCTGTTATGTTCTCTTCCAGTGAGTTCCACCCTGTGGGAGTGTTTCTCAATTTCATCATCTGAGACAGTAATTAAATTTTCTACAGTATCACTACTGCTGATTGCTATTTTAGGGTGGATTCCAACTCTGCCATTTTGTTATTACTTCTTCTACAATCCTTGATTATATAATACATCTTCTATTATCAGCTCACCTAATCATCCCTTATTTTAGATGGCCATGGCACCTTGTCCTCTTTAATACTGTCAATCAATTCATAAATGCTTTTCTGGATCTTCGATAATGTACAGAGGTATGATCTTACCCTGAGTCTTCTGAAACATCCTTTCCTATGGACTCCAGGGCTACACATGAAAACCTAACTCATTCTCTGTGATAGCCTCGTAATAGTCCATAATATGGATGTGCCACATTTTAATGCTTTTTATATTTTCTTATAAATGCATTTCAGATTATTTGTGGGGTTTGCTCGGTTGGTTGGTTTGGTCTTTTTTTCCCCCCCTTTAAACAATGCT
The DNA here is from genome assembly GCA_002007465.1 of Ailurus styani. Taxonomy (NCBI): domain Eukaryota; kingdom Metazoa; phylum Chordata; class Mammalia; order Carnivora; family Ailuridae; genus Ailurus; species Ailurus styani. The sequence goes on along the minus strand of LNAC01000137.1, from coordinate 5,604,745 downwards.
GCAATTCCCAAAAGTGGGGAAACACCACTAGCAAAGTACACTACCATCTGCTGTCCCACTTCACCGCCAGGACTCAATCCTATCTAAACTTTTGTTTTGCTATTTTGATAGTTTAAAAATGGCTTCTTCTTGTTTAGTTCTGGTTTGCAACAGGCTTAAACACCTTTTCCTGTGCTTACACGATGTTTCCTCATTTTCTTTTTTATGAATTGTCTGTTTATATTATTTTCTTTATTTTTTCTGTTATTTGAAGTAATCACCCGGACATGAGAAATACTAGCTTCTTGTCTGTTATAAATTTTACAAATACTTTCTCCAGCCTACAAATTGTCTCAGTTCTTTGTTAATTGTGTTATTTTCCATTAGGAAAAATTTTATTCATATGTAGTCAAATCTGCCAATCCTTTTCAGTATACTACTGGGTTTCCCATCTCCTTTCGAATCACTCTGTCACTCTAAGGTTATATAAACATTTTCCTAAAGTTTTTAATGTTTTTATTTTTTTTGCTTTTTGCACTTGGTTGTTTAATTGATCTGGAATATATTTTATATAAGCTATGAGGTAGAAATCCAACACTATTCTTCCAAATAGGTATCTAATTATTTATCACCATTTATTATGTCAACCATCATTTTACTACTGAATTTAAAAGGCATCTTTTTTAATATATTAAGGCCTCATCATGCTTAGATCTATTCCCAGACTCTCTCTTCTGTTCTTACCCCACTCTCATACCATTTTGATTTTAGGAAATTTTGCAAAGAATTATCATGTTCTACTTTGCAAATTTACTCTTTCATATGAACTTAAAAATGTTTTCTTCCACTTTGAAAAAAAATTGAGCTTCTGAATGAAATTGCATTAAATATGTGTAATTTAAGAATAATTTATGATTTTACCATATTTACTTTTCCTATGTGGGAGTCTCCCCAAGATTTCTTCTTTTATAGAGTCAAAAATATTTTAAAATATATAATTACATCAAACATACTTGTTTGACATATATCAAACTTGCTTTTTTTCTTTAAACAATGTATTATTAATATTTTTCATGTCTGTGACTACTTTTAAACAATTATGTGGGTTTCAGGATATTAAACTATCAGGATACATTCTCACTGTTATGATATAAAAGACTGTTGAATCTCTAAGTTTTCATTGTGTTATTTTAATGAGCATTATATTTTCTTATTATTATAGCTAACTGTATATTGAACTATCCTATAGATAAATTTCTACTCACATCTATGATTTATTTTCGTAATAGCAAGCAATTCACGTTCCACACAGAAGCCATAAAAAGCACAGAAATTCCCAATGGAAAAACAATTCTCTGAAGTTTAGTTGTGAGTCTACCTTCTACAAATGACTATATAATGAAGATCTGTTGGATGTCTTTTTAGTATTTTCTTCTTTCCTGTCTCTCCCTTTCTTCTCAGATATGTGTATAGAGTTCTAAGAACAGTATCAAACGCCATACACATCCTAGCTTCTTTTTCCTTGCCATTATATTGTGAATGTATTAATCTGTTTTCCATTTGATTTTTATGTGTTTTGATGTTCATATCTCATATGCATCCCCAAATTCTTTCAGCCCCAACTGTCCCTGCACACTATGGCCCCGCTCAGTCTCAGCCATTGCTTTGGTGAGTCTGCAGAGACCAATCAGCCACATGGTCAGTCTCTTGTTCCCTTTACCATTTCCAAACCTGATGAAGCACACGTAGTATGCAGAGTGTAGCATTCCTACTGAGTGATCAAAAGAGCCAGGGATATAACCCAGAAGTTTTGAGGAGTTAACTCCCTGAGAGATGAACTTGGACCAGGGGTAAACAAGAGACTGATTCATGATGGAGGTCAAGGGATAAATTCTCCCTCAAGTCTGAAGGCAAGTCATGGCCAGTGCTGTAACATCACTTTGCACTTGCTGCTCATCCTTCTTTGCTTCACTCCTTTTTGCTTCATGCTTGCTACCCTGGAAGTACACCTTCCAACAAGTATTAGCATGTTAACCTGCTCTCAGGATCTCTTTTCTGTGGACCCCAGGCTAAGTGCCTGCAGAGTATTGTATCATAAGTGTATGATAACTTACTAATTAACTTCCCATTGATAAACATTTAGATGTTTTCAAATATTCCTTATTACAAATCATGACTGGTATAACTATCCTTTCACAAATACATTTGCACGTATCTTTGATTATTTTGTTAGGATAAATTCATATATGTAGAAATTCTGGAAAGTGGTATATACATTTTTAAGGGTAAAGAAACTTTTTAACAAATCACACTGAAGTCCTTTACCTCCAGACTATATGAGTCAGCAAAGAAATTAGCTGGGAACTGCTGCATGCCCAATTCGAAATGGGAATCTTTTTTAGTTTAATATGTTAAAACTTAGAAACTATATAGGATAAGAAGTCAGTTCTGAGAACAGACTTTTTCAGCCCCTGCCATATTAAGAAGAAGATAATGACTTGTAATGTCTATAAGAGTCTCCAATTCAGAGTTCAGTTGGGTTTCTTCATTTTCCAGATAGCTCATATCCTATTTGCACAGGAATACTTTCTTCTCCCTTCAGGAATCCTGTTTTTTTAAGCATGTAGTTTTTGCTTATATGCTTGTTTCATTTATGTCTCTGAATCCTTTTGGGATACTTTCAGAAAACAAGAGCAAACAGGTTTTGCTTCTTTCCAGTACACTCAGAAAAATCTTAGATGCTACCCTACCTAATTAATGGAAATAACTGTATGGTATTATAGTTCATTATTTTTCTATAGTCCATTCTAAGTTGGCACAGAATGATTATAAGGGTTATGCTCCCAAGTTATCCTCCAAGAAGTTACGCTCCCAGCACTGTCCATGATAAACTAAATAAATAATATGTATGTTCTATTTGGCGCCATTCTTCTATGTATTTTCTCAGATGATAGTTACTAAAAGTATCACTATGCCAGGAGGCTACGTGAACTTTGGGAAGTTAAAGTGAGTGCTCTTATATTTGAAAATGAGAAGCCATTGCTCTAACTCCAGCCCTTTGTTATGTGTTTGCAAGAATTCAGATTCTTTTTTTTTTTTTTTAAGATTCTATTTATGTATTTGTCAAAGAGACAGAGAGAGAGCACAAGCAGAGGGAGAAGCAGACTCTCAGACTTGGGCTGAGCAGGGAGCCCAATGCAGAGTGCAATCCCAGGACCCTGAATTCATGACCTGAGCCAAAGACAGACACTTAACTGAATGACCCGCCCACACATCACTCAAGATTTCAAATTCTACCTATGATCAGCATCCTGCTTCTATGGCAATGGGAAAGAAATTTTTGAAAATTTTTGATCAGAATATTTGCTTTAGCTTTGAGTTCAAAACTGAAAAGACCTGTCTCAAAGAACTGCAATAGTATCTAACTTATGTACCCCAAGTACCACTTACTGGCCATAAGCTGGGCCCAATGCTTGTGTTCAAATTCTGGCTCCACCACTATGTAGCTTTGATAAATTGCTAGCATTGCTATTTTTTCATCTTCTTTTCATTAAAATTGAAAAAACAGCCATATCTCTTTCATTGGATTATTATGAGAATTCAATGTGCTAAAGTGTTAATACATAGGACCTAGAAGAGTACCTACCACACAGTATGCATCAGTAAAATAAAATAACAGTAAAAATTATTTAATTACTTTATACCTAATATCATATTGACTACCCAGATAACAGCTGACTTAAATGATATGATATTGTACTTCCTCCCATACTTCAAAAGACTTCTACATAAAGAATTGTGAGAGAAAGAGAACTAATACTAATTCAGTACCAAATATGCTGCAAAAACCCTGCTATTCCTCAGAGGTCTCCCTAAGGCTTATTAATTTAGAATGTTCCACATGGTGCCATATGATCATATCCCAATTATGAAAATGCACCCACATTCCATATTACTTCGTTTTTGGCATTTAAAAAATTGAAAGGGAATTTTATAATTGTGGTCTTCAAATCCCTTTCAATTTTAATTTTCCAGTTTTTAAATTTATACCTTGAAGAATAAAAATATTTTGTATCTCAAACATCTTAAAAACCCCTTACAAATCTTATAGGTTGCAGGCAGTATCTAATGGATGATTTGGCCCTTTTACACGTTACATCTTTATCATCAAAATAAAAATCTCTATTTTGTTGATGAGAGCTTACAAATCTTCCCCAGTGTCACCTTGGAAAAGCATTAAACCCAGAGCTGGCCAAGATCAAAAACACTCTCCTCTGTATTTCGTGGCCTCCAGAGATCCCACCTCTGTCAGCTCTCAGTGGGTCCCTTATAGTAAACATACAGACTTCAGGGTTCCTCCTCCCCAAGAATGCAGTACTCTGAATCAGAGCTCTCCAGTTCTACAGCCTTTTTGGCAGAAAGCCCAGATTTCTGGAGCTTCATTGACTCTTGTCAGACTGCCCATCAAGAATTAAAGCCCCGGGACTTCCTGTGGCTGAAACCCAAAACTCTTAACATTTCATTTTATCTGTACCTTAAGCACCTTTTTGTTTCTGTTCTTATCAGTTAGATATGTGTTTTATGTCTTGTCCTTTAAGTTTTAAATCCCTTTTCCTTCTTGCTATCTGTTCTAGCTACTGGCGAGCCTGGCAGTGAGGAATAGTCTCTTCTCTGAGCAGTTTGAGACAAATTCTGAAATCTGAGTCTATGGCCCGGAAATTGTACAGATAAAACTCATGTGTTATCAGTACCAAAATATATCCTGGTGAAATGTGTGGCACCGACATTTTGGTTCTCTGCCAACTTTTTCTAATGTACTAAAACTATTTCTCCCAGCTCCATAAAAGTTTTAACCCGGAAAGAATATTTATGTTATCTGTACATAGAGGCTATGGAGGATCCATAAATTCATAGATGCAACCTGGTCTTCACCATCAGGAATGTCAGATAGGTCTAGGCATATAATAACAACAAATTTTTATCACAGATCTTATAATACCACATACAATTTGAAGTATTTTGCATGTACTAATTCATTTGTTCCTCTCAACAAATCTAGGAAATCTAATCCCCGTAGTAGAGAGGAAACTGAGGCACCGAGGGACAAAGTAGGTCACCTAAAGTCACAAAGCTAGAAAGTGGTAAAGCAGAAACTGGAGCCCAGAAAGTCCGGCACAGCACCCACAGCCTAAACTAGTAGTTAAGGCACCTGTCCCATCCAAGAGAAGGGAAATTTTAAGGGAGGAGGTACCTGTGTGAAAGAGATGCTGATATGATGATGGAGAGGAAAACAGAAGAAAGCATTTTTTTTTTCTGCCATCGAGTCTGTGGACTCATTTATGAGCCTATAGCTAAAGCTGTAGGAATCTTTTCCTGGAGAATTCTGTGTCATTTTGGGGACAAACTGTTGTATTTAAAGGCAGACACAGAGATACAGATGGAGATATGACTCCACTTAGTGGCAAAACAACAATGACATTTTGTGGCATATGGAGCACTAGAACAAAGAAATCCTTTAGAGAGATGCTGGTATTTTTACAAATATAGCATTAGCAATGGCAGATACATAGCAAATATATCATTAGGCATACTCAAGTGACTCTCCAGAGAAAGCATCAAATTTGGGGGTCAGAGCAAGAGAATAAAACTAAGTATCCCATTCCATCTAGAGTCCATAGTTGCCAGACTGATGTGAGTACAATGTAAACTATGACTTGAACAGGAGATGTCATGTGAGCAGTTAGTCTGAGTCATGTGGGCCTGAGTCAGTGAGTTTTAGATTATTATTTCTATGTAATCCATCTATAAGCAAAGGATTGGGAAAACTCAGAACACTAATAAATAGATTAATTCTATCATACAACTGGGAACAATTTTACTGGGACAAATTATAAATGCATAACATGAGCACACAATATTAAAAAAGGAACAAAAATAAAGATTTAGAAATAAGGATAATAGGTTTTTTCCATATGTATCCATTTTTTGTTGCTGTTTTGCCTCTAATAAGTATTATACAGATAAATATAGATGTAAAAATTCTCAACAAAATAACTACCAAGATGAATTCAACAGCATATTAACAGAACTGTATACCATGATCAAGTACAACTCATCCCTGGAATACAAGGATAGCTCAACATAAGTAAATCAATAATTATGATATGCCATATCAACAGAATGAAAGATAAAAATCATACACTCTCAATAGATGAAGGAAAAGCTTAACAAAATTCAACATGCTTTTAAGATAAAACCTCTCAGTAAATTCAGTATGAAAGAACATATCTCCATATAATAAAAGTCATACATGAGAAGACCACAGAACACATCATTCTCAACAGTGAAAGGTTGAAAGCTTTCTCTCTAAGATCAAGAATAGGAAAAGATGCCCATTTTCACCAGTCTCATTCAACATAGTCCTAGAAACCCTAGCCAGAGCAGTCAGGCAAAAAGAGAAATCAAAGCCATCCAAATCAGAAAGGAAGAAGTAAAGTTGTCTCTTATATACAGAAAACATGATCTTATATATAGAAGACCCTCAGTTGGTTAAGATTCTGACTCTTGGTTTCAGCTCAGCTCAGGATCTCTGGGTCATTGGATCAAACCCTTTATTGGGCTCTGTGCTCAGCATGTAGTCTGCTTGTCCCTCCCTTCTCCTCACCCTCCTCCTCTTCCTCCATCTCTGCTCCTCCACTCTCTCTCTAAAATAAATAAATAAAATCTTAATAAAAAAAAAAAAAGGAAGCCCTGAATACTCCACCAAGAAACTGTTAGAACTAATAAATTCAGTTAAGTTTCTGGATTCAAAATCAACATACAAAAATCAGGTGTGTTTCTATACACCAGCGGTGAACTAACTGAAAAGAAATAAGGAAAGGAACTCTCTTTACAATGGTAGCAGAAACAACAAAATAGGAATAAATTTAACCAAGGAAGTAAAAGACTTATACACTGAAAACTGTAAGACACTGATGAAAGAAATTGAGAGAGATCATAAATAAACAAAACAATAGCAGGTTACCATGGACTAGAAGAATTGATATTGTTAAAATGTCCATACTACCCAAAGAAATCTACGGATTCAATGTAATCCCTATCAAGATTCTAATGGCATTTTTTACATAAATAAAAGAAAAATCCTAAAATTCATATGGAACCACAAAGACTCTGAATATCCAAAGCAATCTTGAGGAAAAGAAGTACAAAGCTGGAGGCATCATTCTTCCTGATTTCTATATTCATCAAACTATATTACGAAGTTATAGTAATAAAAATGGTATAGTACTAGCATAAAAACAAGCCATATACCAAAGAAACAGAATAGAGAACCCAGAAATAAACCCATGTATATATGGTCAACTAATATTTAACAAGGTAATCAAGAATACTCAGTGGGGGAAAATAGTCTCTTCAATAAATGGTGTTGGGAAAACTGGATATTTACATGCAAAAATAAATAAATAAATAAAACTGGATCCCTATATTACACCACTCACTAAAATTAACTCAAAGTAAGTTAAAGGTATAAATGTAAGACCTGACATCTTAGAGCACCTAGAAGAAAACATAGCGGAAAAGCTCCTTGACATTGGTCTTGTGTACTGGCACAAGACATTGGCAATGATTTTATGGATATAACACCAAAAGAATAAGCAACAAAAGCAAAAATAAACAAGCAGACTGCATCAAACTAAACTTCTGCATAGCAAAGGAAACTATCAAGAAAATAAAAACACAACCTGTGAAATGGGAAAGGTATTTGCAAACCATGTATCTGATAAGAGTTTAATATCCAAAATATATAAAGAACTTATTCAACTCAATAGAAAATAATAATCATAATCATAATTCAATTAAAAAGTGAGCAGAGGACCAGAACACTTTTCCAAAGAAGACATACAAATGGTCAATAGCTACATGAACATGAAAAGGTGCTAAATGTCACCAAGCATCATGGAAATGCAATTCAAAACTTCACCTCACACAAGCTAGAATGACTATTAACAGACAAGAAACAGTAAGTGTTGGTGAGGATATGGAGAAAGGGGAACCCTCCTGCATTATTGGTGGGAATATAAACTAGTATAGCCACTACAGAAAAGAGCGTGGAGGTAACTCAAAAAATTAAAAATAGAACTAACATATGATCTATCAATTCCACTTCCTGGTATGTATCTGTAGGAAATGAAATCACACTCTTGAAGAGATATCTATACCCCCATGCTCATTGTTGCATTACTTCCAATAGCTAACACATGGGAAAAAAATTTAAATGTCTGTTAGATGAGTGAATTTTTAAAATGTGGTATATATAGGTATATGTAGATATATACATATATACATATACCTATATATATAATATAAACCTATATGTGTGTGTGTATAAAACCTACATATGAAACATTATTCAGCCATAAAAAAGAAAAGAAATTCTGCCATTTGCAAAACATGAACAGACCTTGAAGGCATTCTCCTGAGTAAAATAATACAGAGAAAGACAAATACTATGTGATCTCACTTACATTTATAATCTTTAAAAAACAAACTCACAAAGATAGAGAGTAGATTGGTTGTTTCAGGTATGAGAGAAGGGGGGAAAATGGGTGAAGATGGTCCAAAAGCACAAACTTCCAGTTATAGGATGTATAAGTTATGTAGATCTTATGTGCAGTATGGTGATTTCTGTTAATATAATACTGCACTGTACACATGAAAGTTGCTGAGAGTAGATCTAAAACTCTTACCCTCTCGCCCCAAAAAGTAGTCACTATGTGACGCAATGGATGTGTTATTATTACAACAATAATTCACAATATGTATGTTGTCAAATATTCACACCACATACCTTAAACTTACATAATGTTAAACTAATTAAATCTCAATAAAGCTGAAAAATCTTCCAAGAAAATGGAAAGGCAACCTATGGAAATGATAGAAAATGTTTGTAAACCATATAACTCATAAGGTGTTAATATCCACAATATATAAGGGACTAAAACTGAACAGCAGAAAAATAAATTACCTGGTTAAAACATGAGCAATGCAGTTGAACAGACATTTCTCTAAAGAAGGAAAACAAATGGCCAACAAGTGTTTGATGATGCTGAACATCACCAACCACAAAGGAAGAGGAAATCAAAATCACAATATTACTGCAAACCTGTTAAGATGGCTATTATAAAAAATAAAATAAAAAATAATAACTACTGGCAAGGATATGGAGAAACTGGAACCCTTGTATATTTTGCAACTGCTATGAAAAATGGTATGGGGGGGCTCTTCAAAAAATTAAAAATACAACTACCATATGATCCAGTAATTCTATTCTAGGTATACATCTACAAGAATTCAGAACAGGATGTAGAAGAAATATCTATACTCCCATGTTTTCTTGCAGTATTATTCACAATGTCCAAGATATGGAAATAACCTACAACCCCATTGATGAATAATGTACTAACTATAATTTATACATATATTGAAATATTATTCAGCCCTAAAAAAGAGAAGGAAATCTCACCATATGAGACAACATGAATTCATCTGGAGGACCTTATGTTAAAAGAAATAAGCCAGTCACAGAAGGACTGATACTGCATATTTCCACTTACATGAAGTATCTAAATTAATCAAATTCATAGAAGCAGACAGTAGAATGGTGGTTGCCAGGGATGGGGGGAGAATAGAGGGGTAAATAGTGACCTGTTTTCAATATGTATAATCTCATTTATGCAAGATTATAAGGTGAAGAAGTTCTAGAGAACTTCTATACAACATAGTACACATGAAAAATTTGTTAAGAGGACAGATCACATGTTAAGTATTCTTACCACAAAAACAAAAATTAAAACACAGGCACAACGCAACTTTTGGAGGTGGTAACTATATTGATTACCTTGACTGTGATGATGCTTTGTTTGTGTATAGACATATCCAAACTCACAAAACTGTATGTCAAATATGTGTGGTTTTTATTGGTATGTAAATTACACATCAATAAAGTTGTTAAATAGGTTGATAAATAAATAAATTTCCCAAAAGAAGACTAAGAAATTGATCATCTCTATTAATGATTGTCAAAAGAAAATATAATGAGACACAAAATATAGAGAGATACAAAAGTGTATGCAAATCCAGATAGAGCACATAATTTTGGAATAAGAGAATTATCCCTAAAAGTTATATACCAAAAAATTTAAAATATTTTTTTTGATTTTTTTTATTATTTGCCCCAGGGGTACAGGTTTGTGAATCATCAGGCTTACACCTTTCACAGCATTCACCATAGCACAAACCCTCTCCAATGTCCATAACCCATTACCCTATCCCTACCCTAAAATATTTAAAGTATGCCATGAATTAGACAAAGTCCTTAAAAATATAATTTCAAAAACTGACACAAGGAGCACTAGAAAACATAAATAGCCCTGTATCCATTAAAGAAATTAAAACAGCATTTTAAAATAGTATATCCAGATGGTTTTACATGACAATTCTACTATTTTCAGAACATATAACACTGATACTTTTTCTTGCATTCATTTAACACAGACTGCTTGTGAAGTTCTGAGTATTCTTCTGAGTACTTTCCATATAGCATTTTCATATAGCCTTCATTTACTTCATAACAATCCTATAAGGTTGGTATTGTAATTATTCATAATTTATAGGTGGGAGGATTTAGACACAGAAGTTTAGCAATTTTCTAAAGATCATACAATTATCAAGTGACATACATAGGTACAAAACCAGGTAATCTAGCTCCAAAGACTGAGCTCTTAACCACCACACTACTGTCTCATCGCTAAGCTATGCAACCATTTGAAATATTTTTAAAAGAGTGTTTACTAAAATGGAAAAACACATAATATTATGTTAAAGAAAGAATCAAGATATAAATTTTAAATTTTGAGTTATATATAAAAATATAAATTCATATATCCAGGTGTATAAATATTTAAAAATGAGGAAGAATATTTGCCAAAATAATAAAAGAATTACCTTTGGAGGGTAGAAATATTAATTGTTATGATTTGTTTATTTATATTTTCCTGAAATTTTCCAACTATTACCTACACATTTTTTAAATTAAGGGTAGTCTATGGAAATCTTCTTAATGCTTTGTACTGGATAAGAAGAACTTCTCATTCTTTTTATCAATCTAAAATCCTCAGTTTAGCATTAATTCTATAATAAATATAGAATTAAGAACAATGTTGTTTTATTAACTACTATCTGGAAATGGATATGTTATTTATTTTATTCATTCTACTTTTAAATAATAAATAGACTTGAAATAAAGTCAAGTAAATGAACTATGTATTTTTAAAGTTACATTCCCCCGTTAGTAACACCTATTCCAATGAATAGGAAAGTTGGATATATTTAATGTTCAGTTTGCAGACAGTACTCCTCATTAAAGAACCTCTTAGTCTTGTCAACAAAATAAATTAAGCAAATGAGACTAGCTGGCTGAACAAATATGGATCTGTGACATTTAGATGCCATCATTCCAAATTATAGATGTAGGAAGAATTAGGGAAATAGATAATCAGCATCAGAACACCACAGTGATAACTGCTGTGGGCAAAACTCGCTAATGGATGAGAAACTTTAAAGATAAATAGGATATTTGCATCACTTAAAAGTACCTCCCCAAAAGTACTTATTAATTATGGGGTGGTTTTAACATATGTCCAAAAATTATTTGATATTCTCTCAAGAAGACAGAGCTTATTCTCCTTTCTTTGAGTGTAAATGTATTGTGAATTTTGTGATTGCTTCTAATGAACAGAGTATGGAAAGGGAAAAATAATAACTTTAAAATAGAGAAACCTGGCATACACCATGTTAACCAAGTGGCATAATAAGCCCTGTGTTTTTTTAAGATTGTATTTATTTATTTATTTATTTATTTATTTATTTATTTATTTATTTATCTTTTTGAGAGAGAGAGCACACAAGTTGTTGGGGCAGAGAAGCAGATAGAGAAGGACAAGCAGACTCCACGCTGTGCACACAGCCTGATGCGAGGCTCAATCCCATGACCCTGAGATCATGACCTGAGCCGAAATCAAGAGTTGGATGCTTAATCGACTAAGCCACCCAGGTGCCCCAAGCCATGTTGATATCATGTATCCTTTGATATGATAGCTTGAAAAGGGCACAGGATCTCTGTGGCATTCTTGCCAAATTCTATAACCCAAGCCCAGTCATGAAAAACTATCAGACAAACTCATGTGGGCAGTATTTCTACAAAATACCCGACCATTATTATGCAGTAGTGTCAAGCTCATGAAAAACAAGGAAAGACCTAGGAAGTGTCACAGATTGTAGAAAACCAAGGGCACAAAACGACTATATATCCTGGGTTGGATCCTAATCAGATATAGCACATTTGTGGAAAAACTGGTGAAATCTAAATGAAGTTTGTGGTTTAGTTGATAGTATTGTTCTGATGCTAATGTCTCAGTTTTGAAAAATGTACCATGATTATGTAGGATGTTAACATTAGAGCAAGCTGGTGAAGTTTTCTTTACATAAGAGTTTTACATAATTTTTTACATAAGAGTTTTTAAAAAATATCCTTCAACCAACAATGTAGAATATACCCCACATCTAAATAAATGGTACTTTACACATATAGGTGTTCATGCCAGAAACTTGGACTCAACTTCAACTACTTTATTCCTAGATTCCTGTGCATTCTATCTTCAAATATGAAAATCCTCAACTTTTCTCTGTGTCAACTGTTATCATCCCAAATTAATTCTCCATCATTCCTTGCCAAAATTACTGCAATAGTCTTCTTCTTGTTCTCTGTATTCTCACTTGCCCTCCTCCCCAGTCCATTCTCCATATAACAGTTGGCATCATCTTTATAAAGCACAAATCTGTTATGCCACAAATCTACTTAAAGAACTTTGGTTGCCACCATGGCTCTTGATGGGGTTCACTGTCTATTGCATAACCTATGAGTCTCTGCCTAAGCCTCTCTTCCCCTCCAGTTTCACCATGGACCACTCCCTCCCTCTTTCATAAAGCTACTGACCACACCCTCTTCCTACCAGCTTGCACAAAACTCATTCTGACTTTAACATTTTATATGCTATTCCCTCTACATGAATTCTCTATTATCCTCCTCACTTTCCTTGCCTGGGTAACTCCATATCCTTCATGCCTATGCTTAAATATCACTTCATCAGGGAAGTCTTTGATGAGACCACCCCCCAGCCATTCCCTGACCCTTCTAGACTAGGTGATGGCCACCTACTACTAAATGCTGCAGCCAGCTATGACTTCATAGTCAAATCTCTTACATTTGCTCTGCCTCAGTTTCCTAATCTCTAAAACAGAAACTTCAAAAGTTGGCCAAACAATAGTAACATGCATTGATCATTTAGGATGTGCTAGGTGTTTGATTTAATCCTCCCAACAGTCCTACCAGATAGTCTTTAGATGACTGCTTCTCAATTTTCAGCCCAGCTCCTTTCTTGCGATGTGAAGCACGTCTGAATGAGCCTCACTTGACTCACATCCCCCTTGGACATCTGCACTTGAATCTCATAAGTGCTGTACTTGTGACCTTTCAAGGCTAAATCTGACAGGTCTCACAGATACGTGGGTTAGTTCTTGAGCAGCTGGACATCATCAAATGTCCACTATTTTACACTGACCACAGAAAGTGGATCTGTGAGTTAAACCTTTCGGTTTTCTTTATTTTAAGGAATATTATATTGCTTCTTGACCCCCTCACCATGTGGCCAGCTCGCCTGACGCCTTCTCCAAGGTTTCCTGTCCTATTTCACTGGTAAGTGGCAGAACTGCCTCCTCGATGGTTTTACCCTTATATCCATCAGAGGTGCTGTCCTAACTACCTGTATTTTCTCTCAGCTCTGCTCCCAAACTTTACCTAACTCTCCATTCATTTCTTCCTTCCCCTCTGTACCCTCTATTCATAAAGAGACATTGGTCTCTGGTCTTGTACTTCTACCTCTTCTTGCCCATTTTTGCATTTCTTAAAGATCCTCTTTGCATTCTTCTGGCATGAATCTCTTGCCTTGTCCCATTTGGTCTCCTCTCTCTATTAGTTTCTCTTGCTGAACCTTGTCATGGGACAATCTATGTGCAGCAAAAATCTGTGTGTTCCCTTACATTTCCCTAGCCTTCCTAGCAGTTAGGCTGTGGCAACATGATTAGTTCTGGTCTAGGAGCCAGAAAGGATATGCGTGACTTCTGGGCTAAGATGATGTTTTCTCTCACCTCATGCTCACTTGTTCTCTCTCTTTTTCCTATTCTTGTTTTACCTCCAGCTCTAGAAATCACTGAAGCCAAGTATTTCACACTGCATACTACAAAATGGAGAAGAACCATCAGAACCATATAAGACTCTGAGTAGAAAAAAAATCTACATTATGTCAGCTTAAAGAGATTTTTGTGTTTGTTGCATCAGTAACTATTAATTACACCAAACCATTCCCTTCTTTTTTTTTTTTAAAGATTATGTATTTATTTATTTGACAGAGAGAGATTACAAGTAGGCATAGAGGCAGGCAGAGAGAGAGGAGGAAGCAGGCTCCCCGCTGAGCAGAGAGTCCAATGCGGGCCTCGATCCCAGGACGCTGAGATCATGACCTGAGCTGAAGGCAGAGGCTTTAACCCACTGAGCCACCCAGGTGCCCTGGGTGTTACCTTTAAAACAACTTGCTTATTTATTTGACACACAGAGAGAGAGAGAGATCAGATCACAAGTAGGCAGAGAGGCAGGCAGAGAGAGAGGAGGAAGCAGGCTCCCCGCTGAGCAGAGAGCCCAATGCGGGCCTCGATCCCAGGACCCTGAGATCATGACCTGAGCTGAAGGCAGAGGCTTTAACCCACTGAGCCATCCAGGTGACGCAAACCATTCCCTTCTTTTGCTCTAAAATATTGTGCCAAAGCTTTGTTCCCTAAACCCACCCTATCCCACATTTCTCAAAAGGAACCACTTTCTCCTGCTCCTTTTTAGCAACCTTCCTATTCACCCTAAGCTACTCCCTTTATCTTCCTTTATCTTTCATTTTTACCATCATTGTAACTGATCATCTGAGAAGCAAATCCCCCTTGAACTATGTTGTCTTCACCAGGTTCTCTAGAAAACAATAGCCTACATTTAGAGCTTTATCAGGAGGAGCAATTCCAGCGCAGTGAGATTAAGCGAAAGGGGCAATGGGGAAGAAAAATAGGAAATCAGTTACAAGGTGGCACACTGCTCAGCGGGCCATGGGGCCACCACAGTCCAGTTTTCAGTCATGTAGGGCATCTCTAGAGAGGACGTATGGAACCACTGTGCATGGGAACAACCTGAGGGAGTGTGAAGGACACAGAATTTATCTGCCAGCTCATTTCTGTCTCTCTCTCACTGGTCAAAATTTAGCCCATATTTTGTGGCTGTATAAAGTGACTGCTCTAGGCATTCTTTGGTAAAGCCAGTTCTCATGGCCCAGTGTTTGGTGTTTTATCTGAGATCAAAAGTGGTGGAAGGTACCACATCTTCTGTAGGTCTGGTCAGTCTGTCTGAGGCACTGAAGCCGTTGTAATCTCTGCCATGAAGGGACTGTGCTGGAGCTTAGTGAGAACTAGCCTAGTGAGAACTAGTGATAAGACAACTAGTGGTGTTAGGAGATGAGGAAACTAGAGCAGTGGTGGGCAAGGACATCGATCTAACAACCACAGGACGCAAGAGACAGGGAGGGCTGAGTAGGTATGGAGAGGAAAATAAACTAGGTTTGGTACAAAGAGCATAATTCTTTGGGCCCAACTGATGTGTCAGATACTTTCTCAACTATTTATTGGTCTCTAGATATAAGGGCTGCTAAAATCTCAAAAAGCTACAGAGGGCCTTGCTATACATAAAAACCTAAATAACAATTGACAGGAAGATCAAGGTGAAAAATTATAAATGATCAGTACAAACAAACAAACAAAAAAAAAGTACCACCATGTAACTAAAACCCTTTAAACCAATTTTATTCCTATGCTCATTCATCCTTTACTGGAAACAAAACATAAGAGCCACAAAGCCAGCTGGAAGAGCTCTTCTCAAAATATATATCCTCAATGATATGCAATTCAGCAATCTTTTGCATAAATACAAAATCTCCGATGCAAATGTAGGATCATTTCAATTACCTCCTGGAGCTGGCTAACAGTTATCAACAACTTAGACATGATATTTCATTCAAAACTATTGCAGGCCATGAGTGTCAATGAACAGGAAAGAACCAGTCAGAGACTCAGGAAGCCCCAGAGACTCAGGAAGCTCACAATTATGCCAACCACTCCAGCCTGCAGCTGAAATGCCCTTAATGACAGTGTATTTTTAAACCATCTCTACCCGGATGGCAGAGACAGACAGAGGAAGGGACAATCAGCCTGAACAATTCATTCAGCTGCCACTATGGACCACGTCACGTGCTTCTCTGTAGACCAGTGCAGTGAACTGAATGAGACATGGGGTTTACTGCTCAGACACCTGATTTAAAAATAGAAGAAAAGGCCTGGGCCCCTGCTGGCCTCCCACTCTCATCCAGCAGGGTGGTGATTAGCTGTGCTTTCTCTGAGCCATTCCCTCTTAATATCTTTATTGGCCATTTTCCGTATCTGTATCTGGAGCCTTCTTATGAGATAATGCTTGCATGGGGTATACAAGTTATTGCAAGGTCTGCAGTTGTATGAGCTCAGGGCTATATGGGGCACACAGTGTGACTTTAGCTGTGAAAGGCATCTAGCGACCTGATAGACCAGAAGCTTCTATCAATGTGGGTTTGGTGATACTCCACTCCAGCATTGGGACCTCTGATAACACAAGATGTCTGTGTCTTCAGGGCATATTCTGATGCCATAAAGGAAAAAAGGTGCAAACTGGTCCATGCCAACCTTGGGCTAAGAAGCAGATGCTTAGGTCCAGGAAGTCTTCCCTTTCCTGGGAATGTTAATTCAAAAATCACTTTAAAAATCAGTTTAAAGATCTGTAAAAAACTAGAATATGGTGACCACTTCATATTTAGTATAACGTTGTCAGGAATAAAGAAAAGAAAAAGTTATTTATGAGGGAATGAAGCTATGTGACCTTGGACATGTTGCTCAGCATCTCTGTGGCCCAGTTTTCTTATCCGTAAAACAGGTTTAACAACAATTCCTACCTTATGATATTGTTATTAGGATAAGTGAGTTATTATCTATAGTGTCTGCATATAGGAAGTACCATGTAAAGGTTCAATAAGCAAATGATTGAGTACACGAACCTAGGAGCCACTGTGCCTCATCGCCATTCCAGCTTGGGAAGATCAATACCTCCACCTCTACCCTAATCCCTCAGTTCTTCTTACCCTCGACATGGGTCCTATGCTAATAGGGGCCTTTCAACTTCCTAAATAAAGAATCATCTTGGCCCCAGAGTTGATAGCACTTCTGTATCATGACTTGAGTATGTAGTGATCTACCAGGCATTTTATTCTACTCCCTTGCATACCTATCTTTACTTAAGACCAGGTCCACAAGATTCTCTCCTACAGGTTCAAACTTAGAGAGTCTCTTGAAACACTTTTTTCCCTAATACGTAGGCATTCAGATAACCCTAATTTCAAAGCAAACTACAAAACTAGGATAAAATTGGTAATCAATAGGTCATGACTGAATGAATGAGAGCATCCACTGACATTGAGTTTCAATTCTCATGATTGGGATTATGCTTAACCATGGAGTCTAAATGTCCACCATATACAACTTTATGATAACGAACCATCCCCCACTACTTCCCACCATCATTGTCCACCCACTCCCACCCTAGAATTTATGTGTTTTATGTACTTGAGGATTTATCTATAGTCATTCTTCTGCAGAGTGAGGCCAATAGAACTTCATGCTCTACCTCACCAACTTCTGTCATACTACCAAAAAGCTATCCTTAATGTTTTTATACAGGAGGGTGGAGTGTAACTAAGAGAAGACATTATTATTAGTCTTTCTTGAAAGAGTAGTTGTGAACAATTCTGTAGCTTATTTTAAGAGTCCTCTCCCTCTATAAAGCTAAATAAATCACTTCTTCCTTTGTGGTCAGCACAGTCCCATGATAACACTCAAATGTTCTACTGGAAGTCAGACTGTATCTTATTCAATGCTGTATCCACAACTCTGAACATATTGCTTCATATTCAAATAGTTGTCTGATGTATAGTTGGATAATGAAAGAAAATCACTTAACACATTTTCAAAATTTTATTTTTCTCTTTAAGTTAGATGTGCCAGAACAATAAATATCCCCCTAGGCTTAAAAATCACTGTGTTCATTTTGTTAAACTGTGGCAATATATTAATTTAATAATCCTACTTCCTGGCTAGTAAACACACACACACACACACACACACACACAATTATTTGGAGGGCAGCAGAGAAAGTCTGGAATGAGAAATACCTAGGTTCCCACCCCAACTTCACTATTTGTTAGCTCTGTAAACTTGAAGAAGTTATTTCATCTTTCTGCTCTTTGCTTTCTTTGTCTTTAATATGGAGGTAAAGGTAATAACCCTGGCATGGGTTTAAGAGAAGATAAAAGTAGACAACAGATTCAAAAACGATGTCAGAACAACTGTTCATCCACAGGCAGGAAAAAAAAAGGATCTAGACACACATTTTAAACTCTTCACAAAAATTAACTTAAAATGGATCATGGACCTAAATTTAAAATGCAAAACTGTGAAATTCATAGGTGATAATAAAGGAGAACTCATAGATGGCTTTGGGTACGGCAATGACTTTTTAGGTATGGTACTGAAGGCACAATACATTAAAGAAATAACTGATAAGCTGGCTTCACTAAATTTGGAAATTTTTGCTCTATGAAAGACAATGTTCAGAGAATGAGAAAATTAACCAGGCTGGGATAACTTATTTGCAAAAGATACACCTGATAAAGGACTATTATCCAAAATATACAAAGAACTCTTAAAACACGATTAAAAAAAATAACTCAAATAAAAAATAGGTTCAAAACAACTGGACCTTGCCAAAGAAAATATACAGATGGGGAAAAAAGCATAAAAAAAGCATAAAAAAAGATGGTCTATATGTCATTAGGGAAATGCAAAGTAAAACAAAGAGATACCAGTACATACCTACTAGGATGGCCAAAATCCAAAACACTGACACCACCAAATGCTGACAAGGATGTGGAGCCACAGGAACTCATTCATTGCTGGTGGAAATGCAAAACAGTGCAGTTAGTTTGGTGATTTCTTTTTTTTTTTTTTTTAAAGATTTTATTTATTTATTTGACACAGAGAGATTACAAGTAGGCAGAGAGGCAGGCAGAGAGACAGGGAGAGGAGGAAGCAGGCTCCCTGCTGAGCAGAGAGCCCGATGCGGGCCTCAATCCCAGGACACTGAGATCATGACCTGAGCCGAAAGCAGAGGCTTTAACCCACTGAGCCACCCAGGCGCCCAGTTTGGTGATTTCTTTTACAACTAAACATACTCTTGCCATAAAATTCAATAATCACACTGCTGTATTTACCCAAAGGAACTGAAAACAATGTCCACACGAAACCTACACATGAATGTTTATAGCATCTTTAATCACAATTGCCAAAATTTGATAGCAACCGAGATATACTTCATTAGGTGAATGGA
This sequence comes from Ailurus styani, assembly GCA_002007465.1. NCBI lineage: Eukaryota > Metazoa > Chordata > Mammalia > Carnivora > Ailuridae > Ailurus > Ailurus styani. Next base: position 5,585,097 of record LNAC01000137.1, on the reverse strand, counting down.
TAAACTGTGGTATTTTCTGAATATTATTCAGGACTAAAAAGAAATGAGCTATCAAGCCATGAAAAAACATGGAGGGACCTTAAATGCATATTATTAGGGAGTCCTGGGTGGCTCAGTCAGTTAAGTGTCTGCCTTCAGCTCAGGTCATGATCCTGGATTCCTGGGATCAAGTCCCATGTCAGGCTCCTTGCTCAGCAGGGAGCCTGCTTCTCCCTCTGCCTTCCGCTACCCCTGCTTTGTGCTCTCTCTTTGACAAATGAATAAAATCTGAAAAAAAAATGCTTATTATTAAATAAAGACCAACCTGAAAGACTACGTTCTATATGATTTCAACTTTGATGATGTGGAACAGGCAAAATTATGGAGACAGTAAAGGTCAGTGATTGCCAGGAGTTAGGGGAAAAGGTTGAACAGACAAAGCACAGGGGATTCTTAGGTCAGCGGAACTCTTCTACTTGATAATACAATGGTGGATACATATTAGGCTCATGGATTGCAACACACATGCCACGGCAATGAGGGGTGTCGATCGACAGCTGGGAGGCTGTGCACATTTGAGGATGGGGGAATATAGGAACTCTCTGCATTTTATGTTCAGTTCTATTGTGAATCTAATAAAGCAACTATAAAAATAAAATTTATTAATTAAAAAAAAAACCGGCAACAGAGGTAAAATAGCCTGAGACTGTGTCAGGTACATGGTAGACAATTACTAGTAGTTGCTAGCATTTTCTTAATTAATAATAGAATTATCTCACAAATCTCAAGATCATTAAGTATTTTCTAAAGTAAGTACTGGGCATTGCAAAGACTGGAAAAATCATGAAGACCAACATATGCACACATAACTCATTTCTGCCTTGCCAATGTGACACTGGCACCACACAGCTGAATCGTAATATTACATATCAGGCACCCAGATTTAATTGGTATGCAAAAGCCCCTGACAGAATTAATAATTATGATCAAAAAACCATGAACAACCGATTTTAATGATCAGATAAGGAACTTATTTCCAGCCACCCACTGTGAGAAACTAATCTTCCTCCACATCCTAATCTACTGACACACACACAGTCTGGGCCGAAATAAGCTCTTAATAATGAATAATCTGGCTCTGAATATAATTCTGCTGAGCAGAAAATGGAGGATTATAGAACATTTCGGGAAGAATTAGTTTTTTCTTTTCCTCACTTCCCCACCCTTTCAGTTAATTTTCTTTAAATACTGTTTTGATTGTTGCTGCCACCTTAAGGATATGAGATGTGTACACAAGTATTAAAGACTATTCAACACTGCCCAAAGTGATTGCACATGGGAGGGGCATTACAGTATAGGAACAAGAGCACACGAGACTAGCTGAGAGCTGACATTTATATTAATAATTCTTTTTTTTAAAGATTTTATTTCTTTATTTGATACAGAGAGAGAGATTGCAGATCACAAGTAGGCAGAGAGAGAGGAGGAAGCAGGCTCCCTGCTGAGCAGGAAGCCTGATGCGGGGCTCGATCCCAGGACCCTGAGATCATGTCCTGAGCCAAAGGCAGAGGCTTTAACCCACTGAGCCACCCAGGTGCCCTATATTAATAATTCTTAAAGAAAACCATCTGTTAATGCTGATTCATCCATTCTGGAGACTTAGGGTAAAGCGGTAAATATAGACCACGCACTCATAATTTATACCAATGAACCTGTGTATGTGCAAACACACACACACACACACACACACACACACAGCACCCTTTAGGCTCAGCAATCAACATCTAATAATCCTGAGTATTCCAGACCACTGTGTAAAGAGTAAAAGCATAGTTTTTCTGGTGTTAAGGGATGTCTCAGCTGCATTAAGCAGTTTGACCCAAAACTTTGAGACAAGGTCTGGGAAATTAGAACTATGGATCCATAATGAAGACCATGAGTTAACTGACTCACTACTGAAGAGGAAAAGAAGGAATGGAGGAAGGGAAAGAGAAAAGAATGGCACAAAGTAATTCATTAATTTGCTCATTCATTAAATATTATTGAGCACAGACTCCGTGTCAGGCACTGTGTTAGTAGCTAGAGATACAAAGGTGACAGTCTCTGCCTTCGAGAAGCTCCCAATCTCATGGGAACAAGAGCCAAGCCATGAAGGAATTTGTCCCAGTCAGACTCAAAGGAAGCTCCTGCATCTCTCTCTGGTTCTTTAACCTCCGGGTTCCCACTCCGGTGACCAAGATGATGCGATCATGGGAAAACTCAGCCTGGGGGGTTGGAAAAACCTGGGTTAAAATCCTCTCTCCTTCCTCACTGTCTGGTGTTGGCCAAGTGTCTTAACTTGTCTGAGCTGTAGTGTCCGCTTCTGTAAATGGGAAGAGAAGATCTACATAGCAGCATAGCAGCACTGTCCTAAGGATTAGTAACAGTAAAGAACAAGCGTGCTGGTCTTCGCTGCCCTCACTTGCTTACTTTCGTCACTTGTATGGCCCACCCCTTCTCTGCATCCATAGCTTCACAAGCAGCACCCTGGAACCCACCACACCACTGGGCAGGGGATTCTAGATCTCAGAGTCAGGCCCAACCCCAAACCTTCCCAAGGAGAGCAGCAGAAGCAATCTGTCAGAGCTTGTACTCTGTTTATTTCAATGCTTCCCAGAAGCACAAGACCCCAAGAGCATCTATTCTCACCTGCCTCTTCTCCTCTCTACGGCCTTGCACTTCCCCTAACTAGGCTCAACCTCCGCTTCTCTCCCCTCACACCCACTGGGCCCTCTGGGACAGCCAATCTACGATCAACAAACATCCCCCCCACCCATGCAGGGTTATTCTCTGTTCCCTTCTCCTGCTTGTTTGACTTGGCTGCTCCCACAATCACTGCTTCCCTAGCATCCTTCTCAATTTTCTCTCTCATCCCCCTTGCTCCGCAGGGTTAGGAGAGAGGGCTTGTGTCCGCCTCTTCCCCACTGTGCTTCCAGATCATTACGCCTGGCTTTGTCTCCATCCTGCAAGAACCCTGCTCTTTTTAGGCATCCCATCCAGTCATCTGACTCTTTTCTCCCTCAATCTTTCCACAGTTGTCTGTTCACATCCTCTGTCACTGAAGCTTTCTCTACCCTCACACTCATGCTCTTCACAAACAACTTCAGTGACTTGAATGCTGGTCTCTCAGTTGCTGCACTTCCCTTTGTACAATGAGTCCTCCCTCCACCCATGCGGCTACCCCAGCTCACAGTCAGACTGGCCTTTCATCACCAGAAACTGCGCCATCTCTCATATCTTGATTCAGACATACCTCTTCCTGGGGCCAACAGCCTGTCCTTTTCGGCTCTCTTGCTCAAACAGCCACATTGCAGGATTCCTCAATTTAGTGGTCTTGGTGCATTCTCATAACCAATTAGCCTCTTCCTGCTTTGACTTTCCCCATTGTCCTCAAATATATCCTTTATCATTTTAATCACTCTACTGCAAGGACCTGTATCCTCTTTTCATTCCTTGCCTTCAGTCTTATTTCCAGACAAAATCCTCAGTGTGCATGAGGAACCCCACTATCCAGCACCTCTGCATCAGAGCAGAAAGACCTCTGTTGGAGAAAAGCATGCATCTGGACTGACTGGCATCACCATCCAGAAAGTGAACTCTATTTCTCAGATAAGTTCACTTTCCCGTCTATCCTTTGTTACCACGACCGCTCTGCATGAACACCTGCCAATGGAACCCGCAGCCTCCCTTATTGCTCCTTTCCCATCCTTTCCTGCAGTTCACCAGCATGATCTTTAAATATATATATAATCCAAATGAAATCATTCTCTTATTTAAAACCTTTCAATAACTTCCCATTATACTTGGAATAAATCCCAAACTCATTGCCCCCAGTCAGATGTATCTCTTTGTCCTCAAAACCCACCAAAACCTCTCATTCATCTCCCATCATACTTCCCATCTTTGAGTTCCTCAGACACGTCACCCTCTTCCCTGCATCAGGCTTGAATTCACATTGTTCCATTTGCCTGGAAAGCTCCTCCTTGGGTTTTTCCACAGCTCTATCTTCTCCACTGTTCAGTTCTAGCTCACAGATCATCTTCTTAGAGTTTCTCAGGCCAGTCCTCTCTGACATTGTGCCTCCCTCCACTTTATTTCCTATCTTCTGATGCTTTCGTAGAACTTATCTCACTTAATCAAGCATAATTTATTTCTATGTTAACATATTAATTTTTAGTCTCCCTCACCTTTCCATAAGCTCCAGAACGGTAGAGCCATATGGTGGTCTTGTCATCATGGGCAGAGAGTAGTCACTCAATACGTACTTTTTTTTTTTTTAAAGATTTTATTTATTTATTTGACAGAGAGAGATTACAAGTAGGCAGAGAGGCAGGCAGAGAGACAGGGAGAGGAGGAAGCAGACTCCCTGCCGAGCAGAGAGCCCGATGCGGGCCTCGATCCCAGGACCCTGAGATCATGACCTGAGCCGAAGGCAGAGGCTTTAACCCACTGAGCCACCCAGGCGCCCTCAATACGTACTTTTTGAATGGCTGAATGAATGAATGCTGGGTGAGTGACAAGAGTGATTCAAAGAGAAAATGAATCAATTCACAAAGTTACCAATGTGACTGTTAAAAACAAAGTTTGTTTCCATCTTAATTTTTCATTTTTCTTTAGAAAAATGCAGCATATAAATATGCACTTGGTGCTTCTTAAACATTCCCCCTGAAGTAGCCAGAGGGGAGTAAATATGTATACCTGGGAGGTCATGACCATAAACAGCTAGATTTTATGCTTTCCCTACTAATCCTTCACATGATGTTTTCAATTATCCATATTTGAAGCTGATAATTCAGGAAAAGGCAATATGGCATACTGTGGTTCAGAGTTCCCTCCTTAACACTGCAGTAAACCCCAGCTGGAGAAGTACAAACACACATTGCATGTGCTCACACCTCTTTTTTTTTTTATTGAATTTAGCCGATTTTCCTCTGAATAAGTGTCTAATGTATAATAGATTCCCTTTTTAGAAATTTCAGCTCAAGCTCGTCCCCTGCTGAAGGAACTGCATGAATGGCCGTGTTTCCTACTTCGTGCTCTCTCTAGCCGCAGCAGAGTGGTCAGGACACAGAACTCTGGTACAGAAAGAATCAATCTGGAAACCGGGCTAAGCCAATTAGATCCACTACCTTTTAGGAAACTCAGATGCTGGTGGACACATAGCTCTGAGAAGTCACAGAGGATCAAGGCTGACTCTATGCTATGGAAATTCATTAGCCACCTCACAACAGTTACATGTTGAGTAGAAAAGCAGGAAAAGCCAGCCTGCTGAGAAGCAGGAAATGAACAGGTGCATAAAAAGAAAGCACTTTTGAGACAAAGAGGCCCATGAGAGAAGATGGAAGCCTCACTTTCTAGCTTAATCTCCAAAGATCCCAGCTGTTCTTCATTCCCAAATTCCACGTCTGCATTTCCTAACTTTGTTTCTGTGAGACTATTTGTTGTTGCTTTTTGATAAGCCTTCTTTTATTTTACTTCTTTAAGGATTTATGTATTTCTTTGTGGGGTGCCTGGGTGGCTCAGTCTGTTAAGTGTCTGTCTTCGGCTCAGGTCGTGATCCCAGGGTCCTGGAATCGAGCCCCATATCAGGCTCCCTGTTCAGCGGGGAGCCTGCTTCTCCTCTCCAGCTCCCCAGTGCTTGTATTTCCTCTCTCACTATCTCTCTCTATCATAAATAAATAAAATCTTTTTTTTAAAAAAGGATTTATTTATTTGAGAGAGAGAGAGCACGCACACACAAATGGGGGTGGGGCAGAGGGAGAGGGACAGAGAAGAGGGATATCCCCACTCGTGGGATGTGGACCTCGAGCTCACGTCACTGCGTTCATGAGCTAAGCCAAAATCAAGATTTGTTCACTCAGCCAACAGAGCCACTCAGGGACCCTGACGAGCCTTCTTTTACATTTAACTCATCTGAGTGGATTTCTTCTTCTTGATATTAAAAAAGTCCCTGATTGGTCTTCTAACACCCCTACCAATTTTCAAAATTGAAAAAACTGAAGGTAGCTTCCTTTTTGAAAAATTTGTACTAAAGAAAACTTTTCTTTTGTAGTAATGTAGACATAGCCTTTATCCTTTGAAAATAAATACTTCTCTGCTCCTGCTGGGAGCCACTAGGACCCAGAGTCCATGGCCAAAACATACCATATTCCAAAACATGGATTAGGGACTGTGATGGCCTGAATATTTGTATCACCCAAAATTCATATGTTGAAACCCTAACCCCCAATGTTATGGTATTTGGAGAGGGGACCTTTGGGAAGTATTTAGGTCATGAGGGTGGAGCCCTTACAAATGGCATTAGTGCCCTAGAGGAGACAAGAGAGCTAACTAGCTCTCTTTCTAATACATAAAGATACAATGAGAAGTCAGCAGTCTGCAGGCTGGAACAGGGCTCTCACCTGAATCCAACCATGCTGGCACTCTGATTTTAGACTTCCAGACTCCACACTGTAAGCAATACTTTTCTATTTCCTGCAAGCCACCCAAGTACTTTTCTATAGCAGCCCGAACAGACTAAGACAGGAGGGGACCAGGAGTGCAGAGTAGACCTGCTTCTGATCTGGCTTCCCAGATATCACACAAGGCCTTTCAGGCCATCCCTAGAAAGACCAAAGAGTTGGATTCAAATAAGAAGTTGCCACAGAGCAAGAAGTACCGCCCAAGAAAAGAGCACAGACTTTTGATATTGGCAAGAATGAATTGTGAAATTTAAAAAAAAAAAATTTTCTGAGTTATCACTCTTTTTTAATTGATAAATCGTGGTATAAGAAAATGTGATATTTTTCTATTCTCACTGTGGAAAGTATTATAAAACTGTTGTCATACAAAGAAGTGATCAAAAATCTGCAGCTGAAAAATGTGAAAAAAATGTATTACAGAGATATATTAGGTAAATACATATTACCAATAGTAATGAGATTATATATTTTTGAATTTCATGATGCTGATGGTATTGCAAGCTTTGAAATTTTAAAATATGCTAATTATCTCCTTTCTCTTCCAAATATATATTTTTGAAGCTCATTCTTTGTCCATAAAATGGTATTATTTTTCTTAAAGATGATTTCCAAAGCTGCGTAGCATGTAGACCCTGTAACAAACACCTGAATTCACCCATGTCCACATGGTACCTACTAGGAAACTGAGGTACAAGAGCTGAATATGGAGCGAGTATCCACTATATTGCATATTATATTACTCTTGATCTGCCATAAAACTTAACTCCAACTATAATTACTTACGTTCATTCTGAATGACCTTAAAGATTTTGTTTTGTTTTGTTTTGTTTTGGAGAGCAAGCGAAAGCAGGAGGGAAGGAGCAGAGGGAGAGGGAAAGAGAATCTTAAGCAGGCTCTGTGCCCAACACAGAGACTGATGCAGGGCTTGATCTCACAACCCTGAGATCATGACCTGAACTAAAATCAAGAGTTGGACGCTTAATCAAATGAGCCACCAAGGTGTTGCTTGAATGACTTTAAAGTTTTGGCACATCTGTTTCCTTAAACAGAATCTGAGCCCCTTGGGGCAGGGGCTGCAAGAAAAATCCTTTGTACGTCCCCAGAACTTACTTCAATAACATGCAGTAAAAAAGCTCATTAAGAATATGAGCTTACACCTAGAAACATTAAATGGTTAAATCTGCTGTCAAATTTTGAATAGCACTAGTGTCCGTGCCTGATTCCTCCAAGTCCTATTTCTTAGCAGCCTTTGCTGTCACCAGAGTACTTGGGATGTGGACAAGGGAACCAATAGCACCACTCTCTTTCCAAATAGCCACGATTCTCCAGGACCATTCTTTCAGACTTACAGGAAGGACCATGGGACGAGACGTTTGAATCAGCCAAAAGCAGGGCAGGAGAACCAAGCTGAGCAGCACAGCAAGGAGAGGAAACCAGGCTTCTGGCCTGCAGTGCTCAGTCTGACTATCTTCCTGTATCAACTAGCGTTAAAGTCAATCAGCATGGAAAACTGTCAGCCCAGCATGACATTTCAGCTTTATTCCCTAATGCTTTTTTTGCGCTTATGTGGGGAAAATAGATAGCAATATGGTTAACTTGTGGTTCTTTTTGATTTGGAGTTTGAGGGATTTTCCAAGTAATGAAAAAGCCTGGCCACCCGGGGCAAAGATATTCACTCAGTGAGCAGAAAATGTATTGTTTGGAGAAAAATGAATTGAGGGCTCCCTGAGAAAGGACCTACTACTGAAGACAATTTCTCTCCTGGAACTACGCAAAGCCCAGAGGATAAAGTCTCAGAGTCACTGGGGCCCTGGGAGGCCTGGGAGACACAGGCAGGGCTGTTTGAGAATTATGTGAACAGAATTCTTGTGCCTATGAAGTCTCCTCTTACCTCCGGGAACAGGCTGGGTGTTAGAGGTTGAATTCTGTCCCCCCAAGAAAAGACTTGTTGAAGTCCTAACCCCTGTGCCTCAGAATGTGACCTTATTTGGAAAGATCATTGCAGATATAATTAGTTAAGATGAGATCATCCTGGATATGGGTCCCAATCCAGTATGACTTGTGTCCTTATAAGAAAAAGGCTCTGTGAAGACAGAATGAATGCCTTGTGACAACAAAGGCAGAGATCTGGAGTTACACAGCTGCTAGCCAAGGAAAGCCAAAGACTATCAGCAAGCCACCAGAAACTAGGAAGAGCAAGCAATGATTTCCCTTTAGGTTCCAGAGGGAGCAGGGACCTGCCAACACCTTAATTTTGACATCCTGCCTCCAGAACTGTGAGATAATAAATTTCTGTTGTTTTAAGTCACCCATTTTTGGCACTTTATTCTCGCAGCCCTAGGAAACTAATACACTGGGATAAGATAAGCTGAACCTAAATGTCCTGGATCAGGTGAAAAAATTAGGAAGGGAAGTGTCCAACTGTAGGAATGCTAGATACTCTAGATTTGAAGGAAGGGAAAGAATATCATACATGTGTATGTTTGTATAATATGAGTGTGTATGTGTGCGTGCAATTTTAAGACGGAAGACCAAGACACATCAGAGCAAGTCCAAAGTATTTTTCTACCAATGAAAACTGTCTACATAACCAAATGGTGATCACCAGTTTAACAGAATTAGAAGTTAAATAAAATTAAAGAACAATTGGGTACCTGGGTGGCTCAGTGGGTTAAAGCCTCTGCCTTCGGCTCAGGTCATGATCTCAGGGTCCTGGAATCGAGGCCCGCATCAGGCTTCCTGCTCATCGGGGAGCCTGCTTCCTCCTCTCTCTCTCTGCCTACTTGTGATCTGATCTCTCTCTCTGTGTCAAATAAATAAATAAATAAAATCTTTAAAAAAAAATTAAAGAACAATGAAATTTTCCAAAAGACAAGATTTTTTCTAAAGTCATTTCAAAGCAATTTAGTAACTTAGACTCATGAACCTGAAAAATCATGATCAAATAGTATCTTGTCAGTGGGCGAACATACCAATAAATAAAGAATATTAGTAATTATGGCTCTAGATTTAGCAGGCCTAGGCTCAAATCCTCACCAAACCAGTAACTGATGTAGTAACTGATTTGTAAGCAAGTTGCAAACTTCCTCTATCAGTTAACTATAGTCAATAATGTATGAACAACTACCATTTATTCTTTTTTTTTTAATTTTATTTTTATTCTTTGCCCAAGGGGTACAGGTCTGTGAATCATCAGGCTTACATCTTTCACAGCATCCACCAAAGCACAAACCCTACCCAATGCCCATAACCCATCCACCCTATCCCTACCCTCCCACCCCCCAGTAACCCTCAG